>JALMGF010000045.1:6827500-7075000 GCA_023333645.1 Sceloporus occidentalis
CCCTCTCTAGACAACACGAGAGCCACAGGGATCAGCACATCAACGAGCCCATCATTCCATCCGCACGTCTGGTTGCCGGTCTGTCCATACGCACGATGAGCAGGATCCGTATGTCCCAAAGGGCCATCCCGTCTTCTGAACGTCCTCCTCCGGGACGTCTCTACGTTCCTCCCGGTCTTCGTACGGATGTTCTTCACTGGGGACATAAGACTTTCCTCGCTGGTCATTCAGGGTTCCGGAAGACAGAATACCGCGTCCGCAGGTCGTTCTGGTGGCCATCACTCACCAGAGACGTCCGAACATACCTTGCCGCCTGTCACACCTGTGCTTGCCAGAAAACCTCTCGGAATCGACCTCAAGGTCTCCTGCATCCTCTTCCCGTTCCCACGGTTCCCTGGACACACGTGTCAATGGACTTCCCCAGATCACAGGGTAACACGACTATCTTGGTGGTCGTCGACCGTTTCTCTAAGCAAGCTCATTTCGTCGCTTTACCACGCCTGCCATCTTCTTCGCAACTTGCCGATGTTTTTCTCAATCAGATCGTCCGTCTTCACGGTCTTCCGCTCCACATGGTGTCCGATCGCGGTACACAATTCATATCCCGCTATTGGAGACATCTCTGCCTGAGACTCGGAATACAGCTCCACTTATCGACTGCTTATCATCCGCAGACCAATGGACAAACCGAAAAGACTAACCAAACACTCAAACAATACCTGCGAATGTTCAGCAACGACAGCCAAAACAATTGGTCGTCTCTCCTGCCGCTCGCAGAGATGACCTATAATGGCTCCCTGCATGAGTCCATTGGATGTACCCCGTTTTTTGCTGCCTTGGGCTATCACCCTGTCATACTGCCTCCTCCGTCTTCTCGTTCCTCCTCCACGGTACCCGCGGTCGACAAACGTGTATCTGACATGGACTATCACTGGAAGAAACTCCGGGAGGTCCTCTTGAAGGCCCAGCTTCGCTATAAACGCTTTGCTGACGCCAAGAGGACTCCGCCTCCGGACTATCAAGTGGGCGACCGTGTCTGGTTATCCACGCGACACATTCGTTTGCGGCAACCTTCCCGGACCCTGGGGCCTCGTTTCATTGGCCCTTTCCGCATTCGTGCCAAGCTTAACGACGTGACGGTGTCCCTTGCCTTGCCACCTACCATGCGGATTCCACGGTCCTTCCACGTCTCCCTGCTGAAACCCTATGTGTCCAACCAGTTCACCGTTCCGTTCAAGCCTCCGGCCCCGCTCGACATCCGGGGTCATGAGGAATACGTCGTCGACAGGATCCTTGATTCCCGTTGGGTTCGTAACGGCCTTCAGTATCTCGTGGCTTGGAAGGGGTACGGTCCTGAGGAGCGGACGTGGGTGCCTTCTCGCTTCGTTCATGCTCCCCTTCGTGTCGCGCGGTACCACGCGCTCTACCCTCTTCGTCCGGCTCCGTCTCGCTCGGGACGCGCTCCTGGAGGGGGGGTACTGTCACGCGCGCCGCCGTCCCTACCTCTGACGCCAGGGCTGCCACGCCTGGTCCCGACTACTCCGCGGCGGTCCCCGCCAGGCGCACACGGCGGTGTCGCGGTCCCACCTCCTCCTCTTCGGCTAGGGTCGCGTCTGCTGTCCGTGGACGCGCCGGCGCGCCCCCCGCGCGTGCCGAAGGGGACGCGGGTATGACGCGGCGTAGGTCCGCATCTGGCGTACCGCAGTGTACGCAATCTACGCAGCGTACGCAAAATACGCAGCGTACGCAGCCTATGCAGCCTGTGCAGCGTACGCGGCGTACGCAACGTGCGTAGAATACGCTGCACAGCTGTTTGTAATCACTCACCTATTTAAACACCACTTTTCTCTCCTGTAGTCACCCGTTCAAAGTGTTATGCTTTCTGGGTGTGCTGATTACTCTATATTATCACGATTCCCTTGTGTACCGACCATTGCCTGTTTTTTGACTACGATTCCTGCTGCCTGCCCACGACCTCGGACCTGTTTAACCGTTTTGCTCCTATCCTGCCTGCCTCGACCTCGGATACGTTTGACACCGCTGCCTGCCTTTGCCCTTTTGATTACGGACTGTATACTGGACTTCTCTACAGTGCTTATCTGCATAGTAGGATCCTTCCTCTTTCCCTGACCCCGTGACACCCCATTGATATGGAGTGGATGTCTCTCTAAGAGCAGTTGTGATTGGCTTTAATATTCTTCTTGTGTTCAATGTAGTTAGTGATAAATCAGGAAAAAAAATTGTGTGTGATTCCTAGGTGATCGAATCATCTGCAGCCCCAGAGGATAGACTCTTTAATTGGGAAATCATGAATCCTGCATATTATATCTGGCGGGGGTTGCGCATTAGTGCCCCTGGGTCTGAGGGCACGGTGGGCCCTATCAAATTTAATTGGGGCCTCCGCTGGGTGTTGTAAAATGGAGTTAAAAATTACTTGCAGTGTTGCAGGGATGTCCACATGGTTAACCGTCTCCGGAACACCTCAGATCCTCATAATCCTGGTTTTCCAGCCGTCTAGATAAGTGTATCAGCATATTCTTCTGTTCAGTAAGCTGAGAGTTAAGTGCATCAACCGTATTGCAGATATTAGAGTTTTCACCCTCCAGGGCCTCCACACGGTCTCCAATTTGACGTACACATACCGCTACTCGGTATGTGTATGGCATGGGGGTTCCGCCTGTAAACTATCTTGTAGGGTGCTCTTATATTCTGGCTCCCCCCCCCCATTAAATTATTAAAATTGGGGGGGGCGTCTTATAATCAGGGTCGAGCAAATACGGTACTTCTTTTGAGAGTTTGAACGAATCTCTGATAACAAGGAGGGTACCAATGAAACAAACAAAAACGAATGGCAAAACTTCCAAAATGTTGTTACATTTCGTTCATTCATTTGCGTGTTATAGATGGCTCTTCTCTCCCTGTCACACATTTTCTTTTTCTGGGGTCGGGTCAAGCTATGATTAGCATTTATGTGAAGCGTTCCCAGAAAATGTGGTTAAGGTTCCAAGTTAAGCATTCAATAAATCTAACAGGTGATGCTTATTAAGTTTTGGCAAATTCAAACTCCCCAAGGAGCAATCAAGGACAGAGTGCAAGAAGTTACATACAGCAAGAAAAGGGCTAATGGTAACCATTGCAATTATACAGAAAAAAATCCTACCTCAGATCACTTTAAAACTAAACTAATCTTTAGTTGGTAATATCTTTAAAAATCTCAGCCAAAACACCAAGTTATAATGGGAAGTGCAAATGACAAAGTACTGTTTGATCCTGTCCATCTCGGGTATTAAAACATATTTTGAGCTTAATGACACCCCTGAAACATCCCCCTTTACTGTCTGAGAAGCACATAAATGTTATGGACATTTTATAGCCCTAGGATCTCAGCTCAAAAAGCAGAACACAAAGCAAGTATAGACCTTCTTCAGCAGATACAGGCTATGGGAAAAATATAAGCTCACCTTAGATAAGAAGTCTCATTGCCATTCATGGCAATTTTGGCTTTGCTATTGATTCAGAAACTACAGAAAGCTTTCCAAAGCGCCCAAAAATGATTTTATGAATATGGCAATAAAACTGGAAAGTACTAAGCTAGGCCTCTCAAACACAATCCTAGACAGAGGTGCATAGATAACATTAAGGATCACAACAAACACCCCTCACTTCACAAATAACTGAATGTTCCAGACAATATTATACTATACTTTATAATATTGAACCAGAGCAAAAAGAGATCCCTTGATGAAAGAACATGTGACATAACAAACTAATTGAAAACTCATCTATAACATACATTTTCAGGAGACATCACTGACAGATTGGAAAAAGAGATTTGCAAATACCAAAGCAATTATCATTTACCAAGACACCTCTTGACACCTCCTCATGGCTAATGACTCACTCTCGCCCAAAGTTTTGGGTAACCCATCCTGCTATCCAGCCTACTCTGAAACACTGGCACAGATTGGCCAAGCTGTTCAAGCTCTCTAACTCACCCTCACTCATAACTCCACTGACACACAATAAGGACTTCGCTCTTTGACCAATGTTGCCTCTTTTACAGGTTACTTACCAGGAAGTGTTACAAAGCTTCAGCAAGTGTTAGCAGGTGACATGGTAACACCCATGTCTTTCTTTCCTAAAGTAGAACACAACGCAATTTCCGCTAGACTACCACACCATCAGTTGTTGTTTTACTTGTCTTAAACAGGGCTGGACTGGCCCACCGGGAAATCCCAGGAAATTTCCCGGTGGGCCGGTCGCTCCGTGTGCCGGACCGGCAGATCAACCTTCAAAACAGCCGCAGAGGGGCTGTGAGCGGGATTGAAAGCGGCACCCGGGCCTCCTCCTCCCGCCGCCTAATATGAAGTTAAAGGGGCCGGTGTTGACACACCACGCCGCCCAATGGTAGTGCCTCAGCACTTCGTCCCACGTCTTAAAAAGGGGTGGGACGAAGAGCTGAGGCACGGCCATTGGGCGGCACTGTGCGCGAACACCGGCCAGGGGCGGGCTGGGCAGGGGGGCAATTGCCCCCCAGGCGTTCAGCCACGCCAGGGCCGTCTTTAATGCCCGCAGCATCCGCCATTGCAGCCAACGTGGCTGTGAGTCTTAAAGCGTCGGTAAGACACGCTGGCCGCTTTAAAATCATTAAGCGATCAGCGTGCCTGCACAGTACCGCCCAGTGTCCTGTTCCGTGTGACTTCTCCCCCCTTGAGCGGCACTTCACATTGTCAATGTGATGGGCCGCTCAAAGGGGCGGAGTAACATGGAACAGTTCCTCGTGACAGCTAGAAGAGCACGTTGGAGGACAGCAGCAGTGAAGGATGGCAGCAAAAACGTAAGAATTACAAAAATAAAAAAATAGTTTGGGTAATAGGCAGAAGGGGAGCCATATTCAAAGGGGGGCTGCATTGGGAAAACAATTAAATACAAAATGGGGGTGGCTAGGGGGTATAAGTACACAACAGGGTGGTTGGGGCACCATATAAATCAATACACAAAGGTGGGTGGCTGGGTTCAATATACATGGGTCATTAACAATGCAAAGGGGGGTATCAATACACAAGGGAGGCGGGCTGGCTGGGGACATCACATAAATCAATACACAAGGGCATAATGTAGAAAGGGGGCTGGCTGGGGCACACATCCACATGGGGCAATACACAAGGGCATAATGTAGAAAGGGGGCTGGCTGGGGCATAAATCCACATGGGACAATACACAAGAGGGTGGGGTGAAATACATTAAAACCAAAGGTTTTGGTATTTTACTCCCAGTCCCATCACATTACATCAATATGCGTTAGAAAATCAGGAAAAGATGGGCATGGATGGTGTGCTGATTGGGTGTGCTTGACTAGACTTGCCCCCCCACACCTTAGGCTGCCTGCCCTCCCGTGACACCGGCCTTAACTTCATGAATGCCGGCCTCCACCCGCTGCCCCCACCAGACACTAGAAGCAGTGGTAAGTCGGGGTGTGTGTGTGTTATATGGGGGCTTAATTAAGGCTTTTCTGGAGGCAGAGTGCCCCATGATATGCCTTTTCACCCCCTTTACGTCACTCTACCTCTAGAAATGCCTTTTAACCCCCTATATGCCACTCTGTCCCATGATATGCCTTTTAACCCCTATATGCCAGAGTGGCATATAGTGGTATAAGGCATTTCTGGAGGCAGAGTGGCATATAGGGGGGTATAAGGCATTTCTGGGGGCAGAGTGGCAAGCCTGGGGCAGATGTGTATAACTGGGGGGGCAGGTTGGCAAATAAAAGGCAATAAAAACTAAAAAAAAAAAATTCTTAATCACAGCTTGTATTAAATATGAAAAAAATAGTTTACGTGAATTAATAAAGAAATAAAAGTTTCTTAAAATAATATTGTGAAGAATAAGTGATTACTGTTTTGTTCCACTGAATAAAATAGAACTTTTTCATCGCAAATGTTGTGATTCCATTATGTCTAATATATTTAATTTATTAGGGCCTTTTAACACTTTTGCTTTCTGGCATTGTAATAAAAATAATGTGATAAAACGAATGTTTAGTTATTTGTATGGCAAATAGTGTGACTCGGGTATGTATAAGGGGTGCGTGTGGGTACAAGAGCTCGACCGCGAGATAAACTACAATATTGGCTTGGATATAGGCCGCACCCTAAAAGTTTGGTGCTTTTTTTATAGAAAAAGTTTTTTTTATAGATAAGCTACCACTCTGTCCCCCCCCCCAAGATGTGCTGCCACTCTGTCCTCCCCAAGATATGCTTCCACTCTGCCCCCCCCCACTCCCAGGTGTCTTGCGGGGCCGGCGGGGGACATCTACACAATACAACTTCCTGTGCCGGCACTCAGCGGATGTGCCGGCACCGGAAGTTTTATACGCGTATTGCGTAGATGTCGGCCCCGCAAGACACCCGGGAGTCTGCTCTAGTGAGTCTTGGGGGCAGAGGTAAAACGCATCGTGCGAACGTTCACCGGCTGCGGTGATGCGCGTAAACGACCTGCGCTGCCGGCACGTCTGCACGTCTGCACAATATGCTTTAACACTTTCCCTTGCCGAGACTCCCCTCGTGGGAATTCCCGGCAAGGGAGATTGTTAAAGCACATCGTGCAGACGTGCCGGCAGCGGAGGTTGTTTACGTGCGTCGCCACAGCCGGTGAATGCCTGCGCTGTGCGCTTAGACAATCTCCCATGCCGGCACTCCCCCCGTGGAAAGTGCTGGCAGGGGAGGCTGTCTGAGCGTATCGGAAAGTAGGATACAGGTCCCCTGCACCGCTGCGGGGGATCTGTATCCTAACCCTGCTGCCTGCCCGGCGCCCGGAACTGCATGTCCCGGGCGTCAGGCGCTAGACCCCGAATATAGGCCGTACCCCCACTTTAAAGACTTAAAGTGGGGGGAAAAAGTGCGGCCTATATTCAGGCCAAAACGGTATATGGGGCTGGTCTCCAAATTTTTCCAGGGCTGCTTTTCATTCCCAGTCCGGCCTTGGTCTTAAAGAAAGATAGAGGGATGAAAGAGTGAGGAGAGAGGATAGTTGGATGAAGGAGAGAGAAGAAATCAAGAAAGTGGGACAAGAGAAGGTGAAAAGAAAGACAGGTACAGCAGGAAATACAAGAAATCAAAATGAGGATGACAAAAGAGGGAGAGAAGAAAGAGAGGCATACAAGAATGGAGAAGAGCGAGTGACAGAAGAACCAAAGAGAGTGGATATTCTTGTCTATAAACTACATTATAAACTATATGTCTACATATTGTATTTTTATGTATGTTGCAAGTTTTTTTTTCCTGATGTATAAACCATGCCAAGCACAAATCATATATGATATAGGACGTGTGCCCTGTTACTGTTTATCATTTTCATATACTGCAATTTAGTGTCATGATTTTGGTGTTATGGACTTTAAATACTTTTTTTAAATATTTTTTTTATTACATGTAATATGTGAACAAATGGTTTCCTCATTATTAAAACAAGTCTGTCTGCGATAAATATACTAATGGGCTCCTTTGGGTTTTCCTCCCTGGCCATTTAACTGTGTTTTATTTGTCTTGTTAATAGCATGTCATACTGTATACGGTATATGTTCAGTGAGACTAATTAATTTTTTACTCTAACTCTCATCACTTTATAAATAGCTAGTCAAGTGGGATCTTGTTACAAATTAATCTGCTATTGCAAAATTGCATAATAAAATCTATAAATATTTGAATGGCAAATGGAAACTAAACCAAGCAGATTATATACCATTGCTGTGGCTTTATTGTAATTAGACTTGGGCACCAGGGGGCTCTTCGTGTTCGTCTTCGTGCCCCTCTTTGGGAAAAAAAAAATCTTCGTATTCCGCGTATATCCGCCCGTTCCTATCTTCTCTTCGGGCGAATATTCGTGGACATTCTTCAGGTTTGTTTTTTCTTTGTTTTCTCCCGGTTGCCTAGCAGGGGCTAATACGGGTTTAAGAACACATCGGAGCAGCAGCAGCAGCAGCAGATGCTTTGGCGCCATGAAGGTACGTGCGTGCGACTCTATTGGTCTCCGGCAGGGGGCTCGTCTGGCATCAACGAATGAATTGATTCATTCGTTGATGGCAGACGAGCCCCCTGCCGAAACGACCAATACAGTCGCACACACGTACCTTCATTGTGCTATCCGAGGTGTACAATACATACATACACACACATTCCCCTAAACTGAGGGCCAAGTTCCTCCGAGCGGTTGTCTTGTCTGAGACCTAGACAAACGCTCCGAGGAACTTGCCTTGGGAGAAACGGGGCTTTTTTATTTATCATACTCACACATCGATAGATGTTTAATAAAAGAATAGGGATTTTACATTTTTAAATCGATTTTAGACCACTTTTAAATACATGCCTAACATTTGCTACCTATTTACAATGGCATACTTTCCAACAACCCAACTTTTACGGGACAGGACTGGAAAAAAGCAGGACTGTCCCTGAAAAAGTTGGGTCTGTTGGCAGGTATGCGGATGGAAAAATGTGGGACAGGAACTAAAAATAGCTTAGGGTTAATGCAGGGTCGACAAATCCCAGGCGCCAGGTCGCCATGGCGACTCAGAATTTTGTCCTGGCGCCTAGGTGTTTGTCAGCCACTCAGAGCCCGCACCCGAGCCTGAGATCACTCCCACGGAGTGATTCTGTAGGCTGAAACCTACAGGCCACAGGCAGCTTCAGGAAAGGGGATTGAGTGTTGATTGGGTCCCCACACAAGTTTGGGGATCTGACACAACATCCCCCTTGCTGCCTGATCGCTCCATGAGAGCGAAAGTGCAGCATTAACCCCTTCAATGCTGCGATCGCGGGATTTTAGGGGTTAATTCCCATTTTGTATGGGGCTCTGCTGCTGGTGGTCTGCCTGGAAGCCCAGGCAGACCAGCAACAGCAAAAACGAGCCCCCACAAGCCCTCTGATGATTCCTGTAGGCATGGAAGCCTACAGCAGTCATCAAAGAGACTCCCCCCTGCAATGGCTGGTCTATAGACCAGCAATTGCATCCCAGAGGCAGCTTCAGGGACAGGGGGAGAGGGTTCTTTGGTCTCCACATGAGTGTGGAGGCCAGCCCCAACACCCCCCTGCTGCCTGATCGCTCCATGAGAGCGACAGTGCAGCGTTAACCCCTTCAATTCCACAATTGTGTATAACATATTCGTGGCATTGCAGGGGTTAACATTTGTCCCCACAAGCTTGTGGGGATTAAATATCAGTCAATGCTGTGCTCCAATGGAACATCAGCATTGAAAGCGTTAAAAAAATTATAATAATTTAAAAAAAAAACAACAACAAAAACCAGCACTGACCTGAAAGTCCAGGGTGCTTCCAGGTCAAATGCTGTGAGTTTAATAAGTGGGCTGATAATGATCAGATCACTCCTGACCAACTGTCAGTTTAAAAAAAAATCCTGGCTCCTAACTTTTTTTAGCTGGCGCCTAGATTCACAACAAATTTGTCAAGCCCTGGGTTAATGTACAGTTATGTTTAAGAGTAGTAGCAGTGCACTGGTTTGGTTAAAGATGTATTATGTCTAAATAATTTAATTTTAATTTTAATGGGTGTTAAATTAGGGGTTTAATTAATTTTATTATATTTTATTTTAATGTTATATTTATTATTTACTTTATGATATTTATTTAATATTTATAGTGCTACCTACCTAGCTATACCTACCTGCATTTGCATACCCAGTTTAGCTAAATTTGATGGGACAGGACTGGAAAAAAGCAGGACTGTCCCTGAAAAAGTTGGGTCTGTTGGCAGGTATGCGGATGGAAAAATGTGGGACAAGAACTAAAAATATCTTAGGGTTAATGCACGGTTATGTTAAAGATGTATTATGTCTAAATAATAATTTAATTTTCATTTTAATGGGTGTTAAAAAATGAGGGGTTTAATTAATTTTATTATATTTTATTTTAAAGGTGAATGAGTGGGCAATTGGCGACCCGCTCACCTGTTTCACCCCAGGGCAAAGCATCCAAACACTGTCAGTCCTAGACGTTTGGCAGCAGACTTCCAGAGCTCAGACACTAGGCTATAACGTAAGCTGGCTACTCCGGCAGAGGTAGCAGGCATTGCCACACCGCAAACAGAGGCAGCCACGGGGGAGAAACTACCCTTACCATTAGGGACATTTTGGGCAACACTCTAGCTAGGAAGCGAACTGGCAGAGAAGAATCGCAGCACCACCACCAGCATTGAAAAATGGAAAAGGTGAATGAGTGGGCAATTGGCGACCCACTCACCTGTTTCACTCCAGGGCAAAGCATCCAAACACTGTCAGTCCTAGATGTTTGGCAGCGGACTTCCAGAGCTTAGACACTAGGCCCTAGCGTAAGCTGGCTACTCCGGCGGTGGTAGCAGGCGTTGCAATACCGCAAACAGACAGAGCCAGGGGGGAGAAACTACCCTTACCGTTAGGGACATTTTGGGCATGACTCTAGTCAGGAAGCGAACTGGCAGAGAAGAAACGCTGGCACCACCACCAGCATTGAAAAATGGAAAGGCAAATGAGGGGCAGTTGACGACCCGCTCACCTGTTTCACCCCAGGGCAAAGCATCCAAACACTGTCAGTCCTTGAGGTTTGGGAACGGACTTCCAGAACTCAGACACAAGGCCCTAGCATAAATTGGCTACACCGGCGGAGGTAGCAGGCGTTGCCACACCGCAAACAAGTGCAACCAGGGGGAGAAACTACCCTTACCATTAGGGAAAATTAACTTTCCAAGCTAAGAGCTGGGTACCCCAACTTAGGCACATTGAATTTAAGAAAGGCAATCTGCTCCATCAGATGAGTTGCCATGCGTGAGCATTGCGGACTCAGTATGCTTCCAGTCATAGAAAACATGCGCTCACTTTGAACAGTGGTTGGCGGACATGATAGTAGCTGCTGCGCAACCCATGAGAATGCAGGCCACACACTCTTCTTTTCATCCCAGTAGCTAAGAGGATCAACATTAGGCGCAGAAGGAACTTCACAGAGGTAAAGTTTGACCATTTCAGCAGCACTACTCTATATGATTTATTAATATTAAATTATATAATATTAATAGATTATAAATTAGAATTACTTATATTATAGATTATAGAATATAGATTGTGAATTAGAATTACTTAATATATAATATTGTAGAGATTATAGATCATAAATTAGAATTACTGGTATTATAGATTATGAATTAGAATTATTTTTTATATTATGTTATAGATTAGAATTATTTATTAAATTATATTATGGGGCTAAACAACTTTTAGTTTAAATCAGATCCAGAAGCAGACAGATATAGATGTCCTACTTCTGCTTACTCTACAAAAATGTGCAAAATTATTTTGTTTTTTAATAGTACTACAGCTAGTACCTTGAAGCTTTGCTTAGTACAGTTGTCGTCACACAGTCAATCTTTCTTGAAAAGAAATGAGAAAATAAAATGTAACGGCAAAACAGTTAGCTTCACTGCTTGCTGAACAAAAACACACAGCACTTATGCGGCTGTACTCACTAGCCCAAGTTCACTTCACTGATGGACTGAGGTGAGCAAAACACTAAGGGTACTTTTAATAAAATAAAGTGTAAAATGAGAGGGGGGGGAGGAAGCGGGAGAAAGGGGCAGACACGAAAAAGAGCCTCACACTTGGAGCAAGGAACTCGAGGAAGCCTCCCCCAGAAAGGACAGCCAATGAAACCAAGTCTTGGAATAACTCACGGAGCGATTCTCCGAATGCGTCGCCAATTCCTTGAGCGAACGGATTTTCTCAACCTGAGCAATCCATTCACCAACAGAGGGTGGTGTGACAGATTTCCAATGGAGAGGGATAAGCGACTTCGCCGCCGTAAGTAAATGGCGAACCAGAGATTTTTTATAGCTAGAGATAGGTTGAGAAGTATGGTGGAGCAAATATGGGCCAGGTAAGAATGGAGGTGGGTTATCTGTAAGGCGCTGTCAGGCCCCCAGCCCCTCATCATACCCCTTACCGGGGTCTTCGGCTGGACGCCGTGCTCCGTTGCGGGGCGGACTGCGTCCCCGTCCTCCAACCGTGTCTCCCGTGCCGTTGCCGTGAAGCGCGCCCCCACGCCGTTGCGGCCGCGCACGGCAATTGCTGTAAGGCGCACTCCCGCACGATCCCGTCCTCATGCGCCATCTGCTGTCCGCTGCACATTAGTGCAGGGCAGACAAAAGTAACCTTACTTAACCCCATGGTGGGGATTACTTATGCTCACAGGTGTAGGTGGTAACAGTGGGAGGAACCTGGCCTGTAGGATATAAAAACCCAGCTCACCCTCCAGTCTGAGCTTAGTTATTGAGCTTCTAGTGCCTTGTGTGCTGCTCTGTGCGATTCCCCATTTATCCTGCCTTTTTGTGTTTGACCTCCTGGTATTTGACTTCGGTGTGTTTCTCGTTATTGCTCCTTCGCTGCCTGCCCTGACCCGGATTTATCACTCGGACTTTGTATTTGGCTTATTCCTTACATCTGGTGCTACCCTGCTCTACGCTCCCTACCTTTCCAGCAAACACCACGAATAACTAAGCCATGGAGCCTGCAGGAGTGGCCGAAGCCATTCAAGCTTTGACCCAGCAACTTGTTACGCTGACACAGACTGTTCAGGGTGTACAGGATCAGCAACACCAGCTTCAGACTCAAGTCCAAGCACTGCAAGCGGGCCCTCCTATGGGGGTTCCACCGCCTCCCCCGATTCCTTATCAGGGTCTCCATGACGAGGGGGCGGCCGCTGCACCAGAGCCACAGGTCAAGCTACTCGAACGATTTGATGGAGACCGCACACGGTATCAATCTTTTATCATGGCCTGTGAACTCCTCTTCGCGCTCAAACCAAGAACGTATGCCACTGATTTCGTTCAAGTCCGTACGGCTATCTCCTTGTTGACAGGCGGCCTTATGACATGGGCACACCATCTCCTACATGTAAACCACCCGGCTCTAGCCACATGGCAAGCCTTTCGTCGGGCTATGGACGCTTTGTACGACGATCCCCATAGAATGGCTTCAGCAGAAACCACTTTGCGTGCCCTGAAGCAAGGACATCGACCCTATGACTGCCCTATAGACTTGCAACCCGGAGCGGCCATACCGTTCGGTCGCATTTTTCCGCTATCAGAACCTGAACTGGTGGTGCTCAAGGACTATCTGGATGACAGTTTAAAGAAGGGCTTTATCAGGCCTTCAACATCCCCAGCCGGCGCCGGGATATTCTTTGTTGGAAAGAAGGATGGTGGTCTAAGACCCTGCGTGGACTATAGAGAAATCAACAAGATAACGATAAAGAATAAATATCCTCTTCCCCTAATCCCTGAATTGATGGATCGGCTACGTGAGGCTCGTATCTTCTCCAAACTTGATCTACAATCTCGTACGTATCCGCAAAGGGGATGAATGGAAGACAGCGTTCTGGACTCGATATGGCCACTTTGAGTATCGGGTAATGCCATTCGAGTTATGCAATGCACCAGCTACTTTTCAACATTTTTTGAATGATATGTTCAGGGACATGCTCGACAGGTTTGTGGTCATCTACTTAGACGATATACTGATCTACTCACCCACCTTGGCGGAACACAGACAACACGTGATTCAAGTGCTAACACGTCTCCAACAACATCGACTATATGCAAAGTTGGAGAAGTGTGTATTCGAAACTACAAAAGTGGAATTTCTGGGCTACATCATCACACCGTGGAGGATAGAGATGGACCCCAGGAAAATCTCAACCATACTACAATGGCCTGTACCAACTTCAGTCAAGGCAGTCCAACGGTTCCTAGGGTTCGCCAACTTCTACCGGCGCTTCATCAAAGGCTTTTCCCGAATCATGCAACCTGTCACATGCCTAACCAAGAAGGATGCTCGCTTCGCATGGACCCCACAAGCCCAACAGGCCTTCGATGAGTTGAAAAGGAGGTTCACTGAAGCACCCATCCTCGTCCTTCCAGATCCCCGCAAAGCCTACTTCCTGGAGGCTGATGCCTCGGAAACAGCGGTGGGTGCCGTGCTTTCACAGCGTCATGGAGAGAAGAGTCTCCTCCACCCAGTTTCTTTTTTCTCCAGACGTCTCAGTCCTGCTGAACGGAACTACGGTGTCAGAGATCGGGAGCTGCTAGCCATTTTACTTGCTTTACAGGAATGGCGACATCTTCTGGAAGGGGCCGATCATCCGCAACCTGGAGTATCTACGGTCGGCACGCCGCTTGTGTCCCAGACAAGCGCGGTGGGCCCTCTACTTCACTCGTTTTCAACTCCACATCACCTATCGCCCGGGGGCTCAAAATAAAAAGGGCGATGCTCTCTCCCGACTCCATGATCCCGTCAAAGAGGGTCCCTCACCTACCCACACCATCCTTCAGCCTGGTCATTTTTTTGCCACGCAATGCTCCATCCTCAACCAAATCCGTGAAATCAGAAACCACTGGTCTTCCTCCTCTGACTTACGAACATGGACTCTTATATAAGGACAAACTCCTTTTTGTGCCCACCAAAGCTAGAACCGTTGTCCTTCATTGTGTACATGACCACCCCTTAGCTGGGCATGGAGGCGTCAAAAGCACCTTAAAATTGGCCCAACGCTCCTATTGGTGGCCAAACATGGGGCGAGACGTACGGCTATATGTACAATCATGCGATACCTGTGCACGTTCAAAAGGCAATGCCACGAAACCTGCTGGACTGTTACAACCTTTACCCATTCCTGAACAACCTTGGTCCGATGTGACTTTATACTTCATCGTCGACCTACCCTTGTCTCACCACTGCGACACCATCATGGTGGTAGTTGACCGGCTCACCAAGATGGCCCACTTTGTCCCCACATCAGGAACACCCACTGCCTCCACTATCGCTGAGCTCTTCATTAACGCTATTTTTCATCTTCATGGGATTCCATGTTCTATTCTCTCCGATAGGGGGGTCCAGTTCACATCTCGCTTCTGGAACGCCTTCTGTAATGGACTACGTATTGACCGTCGTTTATCCACCGCATACCATCCGCATACCAATGGTCAAACCGAGAGGACAAACCAAATACTGGAGACCTATCTTCGTTGTTATATCAACTTCGGTCAAGATGACTGGTTCCCGATGCTACCTGTGGCTGAGTTCTGCTACAACAGCCGCTATCAACGATCCATTGGGATGTCTCCCTTCAAAGCCAACTGTGGATACGAGCTCAAGTTGCATCCTGACTTACCTGCCTCTCAAACCGTTCCGTCTGTTGCTGAACGTATACTCCTCATTCACCAGGGTCTGAACACCCTCAAATCATATCTCTCCCGAGCCCAAAAGGGATACAACGATATGCTGATCGCAGGCGCAGACCCGCTCCTTGTTATCAAGTCGGGGACAAAGTTTGGCTCTCTACATCCAACCTCAAACTACCCGGTCCTGCGAAAAAACTGAACCCCAAATACGTTGGACCATTTTCCATCACCTCCTTAATTGGCCCAGTGGCAGTTCGCCTTGACCTTCCTCCGTCTTGGCGTGTACACCGTACATTTCATGTGTCTCTCCTCAAGAAATGGTACCCAAGCTCGGAATCGTCAACTCACACCCCTCCTTCTCCTGTCCCAGTTGCTGATGCTGAAGAATACGAGGTAGCTCAAATCCTTGACTCCCGGATTCGTTATGGTCGCCTCGAATACTTAATCCATTGGAAAGGCTATGGTCCAGAGGAACGATCCTGGGAACCTTTGTCCAACATCCACGCTCCTGCCAAGCTACGAGCTTTCCATCGGGCACATCCTGGCCGCCCAGCACCATGTCGTGCCCGGAGGTCGCGTCTAAGGGGGGGGGGATCTGTCAGGCCCCCAGCCCCTCATCATACCCCTTACCAGGGTCTTCGGCTGGACGCCGTGCTCCGTTGCGGTGCGGACTGCGTCCCCGCCCTCCTACCGTGTCTCCCGTGCCGCCAGCCACGCGGCAGAACACTTGGCCATCACGGCCGCCTGCACGCCCTCACACCGTTGCGGCCGCGCACGGCAATTGCTGCATCGCGCACTCCTGCACGATCCCGTCCTCATGCACCATCTGCTGTCCACCGCACGTTAGTGCAGGGCAGACAAAAGTAACCTTACTTAACCCCATGGTGGGGATTGCTTATGCTCACAGGTGTAGGTGGTAACACCTGTGAGTCAGTGGGAGGAACCCAGAGCGGACAAAGGAGAGGCCTGCGTCACCTCACATTACGAACACATCTGTATGCATAATGCAACCATAAATGTATATAGCACACGTCTAATAATAATAAGAAATAAAAAAAAAAAACGTGTGCCTAATTGTAGAACTTTGAACTAGCATTTAAGTACAAGTGTTATGTCATTTCACAAGACCCACAGGTTTGAGGTTTTAGAACTGTCATGGAAAAAAAAAAAAAAATTTGCAGAACTCATCAGTATATGGCCTAGACCACAGACTGTTGAGCTAAAACATATCTTGTGCTGAAGAAGACATCCTCGTTAAAACTAGAAAAAAAAAATAGTGAGCTCTGGCGTATGCCTTACTGATGACCAACATGCAGATATCTAGATTAATTTATCTGCTGTCTGTAAACCCAGATACCATAGAGGGGTTATAGTGATGACAGTGTGGAGATAAGACCCATTACCCAAAGGGTTAGATAACTAGATCGGTGATAAGTGTGAGTTTTTCAGACATACGGTAGCTGCTGGATATAAGGGTTACAACATCAGACATTTCCCCATGGTATGTATCAGGCCAGCACTGGCCATCTGACACATGCCGACAGCACCCCGTACTCACCCGAGCTAAAGTGTGTGGCTACGGAATGAATTATGTGAGCATAAAAACGTATTAAACGTAAAAAAAAAAAAAAAGTGTCCGTGCATATCAAGCCGACAGCAAAAGCTATAGTCTGGTAGCCGCTGGCCTTAAAGTCCTTGCGAACAAATGTACTGTGAGCAGTGGATGCAAGGTCCCCTGAAGCACAGCAACCGGCTTAGGCAACGAGGCACAGGAACACAAAACAGGCCCGCAGGTATCTGAGCATGGGGTAGCCGCTGCAGGAAAAGGAGTCATAGGTGCAGGAACTATTCCTCACTCTCATGAAACCCGCCAGGATTCTCTCTGCTACCAGGCCGCATCCGTCCAGGGACGTCCCGAGCAGTGTGGGGGCGCCCCGAAGGGACCCGACCCCGGCTCCCTCGACGTGAGGGCCCATTTGCGGGAACGTGCTTGAGGTAAGGATCCGTCAGGCTCCAATCAGGAACAGCAATCACGGGGAGATTCAGTGCCTCCAGGAAGGCCGGCAGCTCATGGTAGAACCGCAAGATCTCGAGGGAACCACCAACTTGTACCCGGAGACAAAAGGGAAACCCCCAACTATAGCGCAAACCACGGCGTTGCAGTTCGGCTGTGAGAGGGCGCAGACATCTACAGGTGTGCAGGGTGATATCAGATAGGATACCTCCTGACCTTCAAAGAACCAGGAACCAGTTTCCCTGGCTTTCCGCATAATATCCTCCTTCAGCCGAAAGTTCACCACACGGCATATGAGATCCCTCGGGGGCGCAGGAGCAGGACGTCTAGGCCGCAGGGCCCTGTGGGTGCGATCCATCTCGACAAGGGCGTCCTCTGGTCGGCCGAGCAGCGAGTTAAAGATGCGGGTGAGTAAAGCAAAGACGTCTTCCGAGTCGGCAGAGGTGGACTCCGGAACTCCTCGAACCCTCACATTATGCCTCCGTCCATGGTTGTTGACATCCTCCAAACGACGACGGAGCTCCCCCAGAGATCTCGTGTGTTGAGCGGTAAGTGAAGACACGTGCGAAAGCGTCTGGGCCTGCTGAGTGAAGTTACGCTCTTGCGCTGAGACACGTTGCTCTAGGCCCGACAGGTCAGATCGCAGCGTAGCAATTTCATCCCGCACGGTCTGCTTCAGCTCCGTAATCAGAGTGCTGAAGTCCGCTTTCCACGGAGCAGAGGAAAACAGGCGAAGGACAGCATCCTGGTCCTGTCGGTCGTCCGACGGCCCAGGCAGATGAGAGTCCACACAGGTCATATCACCGGCGCCCTCAGAGCTCGAGGGCGAGGAAGCACCAGAGGCCTCAGGCCCCAGCGAGGCCAACTCCCGAGGGGTCTGGAAGTATTCCCTCAGCGACGAGGAAACCCGTTTCCCAGAGGTAGTCGGGGTCTTGGGGTCGCGTTCACCGCTTTTGTTCTTGCCCATGATGGATCGGGGATTCTGCAAGCAGCAAATATAACGGGAGGGAAACAGAGCTCTCACTTCAAGCTGCCATCTTCCAGAGCGGCCGGCCACGCCCCCCCCTATTTATAAATTCTATTATTTACTTAATAATTCTAACAATTCAGCAACTAAATGAAGACAGGGCAGACAGTAGGCACTGCCAGCCCAGGCTAAGGGCACCCCAGTCAACTCAACAGCACTACACAGTTGATGACAGACAGAAGCAATAAAAAAAAATTCAATTAAAAAATTACTAAATTATTAATTCAGTAGAACTGAAGTGAAGAAGAGTACACTGTGATAAAGAACACAGAACAATCTCTCTCTGTAACGCTCGGATGCAGCACAGTAGTGTTGCCAAAGCAGTCACAGCGAAAATGAATAGATCTCTCAGGCATGCTCTGGTCTTTTAAAGGCGGTTTCTGAATTCAAAAAACAGCAGCACAGGCATTGGACGAGACCCTAAGCGTGACGTCGCAAGAGCGTGTGTGTGCGTCTTCGTCTACGTTTTACCGGCACTGTATTCTGTTCTACGTTTCTTCGGAACGAACAAAAAAACACACTCTTCGTGTTCATTTTCATGTTCGCCCAAAGACGAATGCACAAGTCTAATAGCAATACAAGAGATACACTCACTGGACACTTTATTAGGTGTACCTGTTCAATTGCATGTTAACACAAATAGCTAATCTATCAATCACATAGCAGCAACTCAATGCATTTAGGCATGTAGACGTAGTCAAGATATTATATATATATATATATATATATATATATATCCCTGCTACTAAAAACCCAAAACAATATATAGTTTAGTTAAACTAAATGAGAGAGAGAGATAGTTCTGCTTGAAAAGACACTGTAGCAAAAGTGCTAAAAAATGTAAGCATCCTTAGTTCTTAAGTGGTTTAAATGTACAGTAGTTTATTAATCTATAGCTTCCATATGAAGTACTGTTCTTGTTTTGCAACAGTATATTTAATGAACTAAATAATACATTAATACATATTTCATATAAAGTATATTTACTGTTCTTGTTTTGCAATAGTATATTTAACTAAAAAATACATTATTTTAGGGTAAGATTTTTTAAATTATTGTGATGGATAACAATTAGCTGGCATGGGATTTGGTGATTGTTTACAATGTATTACTAATGAGACATGCAAAATTCCCACTGAGATCCATTCCATGTGGACTCAATTTTCTAAGCTTTACAAAAAGCATAAATAATAAACAAATTTCCCTATATTGTGTGGGTCTGACATCACCTCTATTACTCTTCTGAACAGTGGATGTGAATTCTCTATATATTATAAAGGTAATACTAATGTTTCTTTTGATCAATTTTTGAAGGGGTAAATTTGTTAGTATTATTTCACATGCCATAAATATTAGGAATAAGACAGGTAACTCAGACTGTAAGCTATATGGAGCAGGACCCATTCAAAATGTGTGCATATCTATCATATCCTGGTCATAATGACTTGTGTGCCTTCTGTACTTTTATTTGACTTATCATACAGTAAAATGTAAAGTGCTAGATCTGGTAGCACTGTGGAAATAGAAATATACATACATTCTTATTAATACTGTTCTACTGAAGTCACATTTATGACTCTTAGTGTTTTTAGCATATTATTATCTAAAATATAGGAAACATCTTCATCTTAAAACCCCAATGTCATGGACACTAACACTGTGGGTCCATATTTGGCACTTTGCGTAGAGCCTGTTGAATAGCTTTGTAGAATACCGTAACAAAAAAGGTAGCAGGGAAGCCAGCTACAGTCCAGTCTAAGTCTTATGTGGGTAATTAAGGAATTAATGAAAAATTACCTTATTGGCTCGAATATAGGCCTTTCCCGATTATAGGCCGCACCCTTATAGTGCTATTTTAAAGAAAAAACCCTCTTTACCTAAACTTTAGTTTTGCAACGTTGATGTCGATGCAGCAGACGTGACCTCCACTTCCTGCACCAGTCTGCCTCATCTACAGCAACGTTGGGAATCAAAAATCGGGGCAGAACTAAAGTTTCTGCTTGCGTTACCGCATTTTCGCCAGGCCCCACTACAGAAAACCCTCTGCAGTCTTCTGATCCGGTCTTCCAGACACCCTGGAGAAGGTAAAAATGCTAAACCCCGATTATAGGCCGCACCCCCACTTTAAAGATTTAAATTATGGGAAAAAAGTGTGACCTATAATCAGGCCAATATGGTAAATCTCTGTAAGTGGTTTGCAAGATCAGAAGCTGCATGAGTTTACTGCAGGGAGATCTTTTCAAACTAACTATTTATTTTATGACTGGGCAACTAAATTAATAGACCAGGGAGGTGCAGTACATATAGCCAATCTGGATTTCAGCAATGCATTTGAAACTGTCCCTTACAGAAGACATAAATAAATTGGACTATTTGGGTTTCAATATTAAAAAAGTTGGATGGATAAGGTAGTTAACAGTGTATTTTGAGAGAAAGGCTTTCTTACTAGTGGTGTACCTCAAGGATCTGTATTGGGACCCATACTTTTTAATAGTTTTGTTAGTGCTGTTCATACTTGGGAACTTTCAGCATTGTCTCACCTTTTTCTGTGACGTGCCTGGCGCATCAATTGTCATCGACGGGCTAAAACAGTTTGTTGATTATTTATCTTGTGCACTCATCAGCACAAAAGCATCAATAGACTATTAGTATTAGCCTCCACACTGTCAGCCCGCTCCTAAAGAAGGCAAGAAGAGGGCCTTACATAGATGGTATGCCAGGAGCCTTACATGCACACTTCTGACATTCTGTGCATGTTGGAGAACGAGTCTTGCCAGTCCTCATTAACATCTGTGCTCCACAACTCTATATGGAGCGTGTGCAGCAGTGACCCCGAGAACTTCACCTTCACCTTGAGAATCGGTTAGAAACATGGATAGTTTCCTGGTTTGGTAATATGACTTTTTAGCAAGCCTCCAGCTCAAAATACCCCAACAAAAGTATATACTTTTGGTGTGAAGACAACACAGGGTATTTCACAAGGAGCATTTGGACATCATGCAACCATTTGGTCTCTAATTAATTTTCCACCAACATTTCCATGTTTCATAGGATTGTTTGCATAGATTACAGGCAACTGAAGAGAAATCCACCAAAATGTATTCAGCTATATCTCCAGATCAGAGAAATACCCTGCATGCATGGGGTTTTAGAAGTTACAGGGTACAACATGCCAGTTCTCTTTTCCAAACTTGAAATTTGTAAATAATTTTTTGTTATGCCTATGTCTCATTTGGGACTGTTTAGCAGTCCACCAACTCAAAATATCCCCAGAAAAATATAAATATATATATGGAGAGAAGACAACCCATGGTATTAAAGAAGGAGCATTTGGTCACCAATATCTCGTAAAAGAAGCTGTAACATTAATTTTTCTTGATTTTATTTTTCAGTTGCTGCCCGATCAGCATCACTCACAACAGGTGAATGGAGTAATTTTTTTTTTTAAATGTGAGGCACTCATTCATAAAGAAACTCTCGTGTGATTGTGCAAGACTTCTGGCATGGAGAGGGTTAATGGCGGTCCCCGAGGTCGATAACAGCAATTATATTTATTATTATTTTTTATTTATTGTTTTATTATTTTATTTTTCAACTTATCAGAGGCTGTTGATCAGTCTCTGATTAATCAGCTGCACTCACTACACACAAATGGAGCATCATATTCATTGAGAACATGAGGCAACATTCATAAAGGAAGTCTTCCATGATCGCACAAGACTTCTGGTGTGGGGAGGGTAAATAAAGGTTCAGTAAGGGACTGCTCTGGGTGTGAGGCAGTCCTCTGCACCGGGAACCGCCGCGTAGCAGTATGCACAGGTACGCACACTGCTACTTTCTTCATGACATTTCATACCATCACGATAGGTTTATCAGCTGCCCTTCATTGATTGATGCTAGAGGAGCTCCCTGCCGGGGATCAATAGATGCGGTCTTACGGACCTTTACCTACTGATGCCAAAACTTGGCCTGGGAGACCATTGGTTTCCTGGCTCCAGGACTTAAAGGTCTTTAAGAGCAACTCTATTGGTCGCTGGCAGTGACCTCCTCTGGCATCAACCAATGAAGGGCAGCTGCTCTACACATACAAACCCATGCTCACACACACTTATACATAGACATCCATGCACACACTCTCATAAAAATAGGTATCCATGCTCACATACACTTATACACACACATGCTAATACATTGGAGGATCGTGGAGGACATCACTGCAAGCAAAGCCATATTGCCCCGAGTTCAAGTTAGGACAAAGTGACAGCGCTTTTGGTAACATCCTGTAATCCTCCAATTGGGGAGAAGACGTCACCTCAAACGGCTCTGTTTTGGCAGAGGTTTCTGCCAGGTTTTGTCTGTGGACATGCAGGCGAAGATAGAAGAGAGCAGTTTGATGATAGAAGAGAAGAACATGAAGAAGAAAATGCAGAAATGGAAGTGGTAGGCAGAGAAAGTAGGGAAAAATATAGAGAGTGTAAGAGAAATAGTAAACAAGAATGAGATATTATTAGTGTATTAGTGTGACAGAGAGTGAGTGAATGTGGACCCACAAATTTTGGATGAAAATTCAGAGCTTTTTGCTTAGTTTTACTCTGATTAATTGGGGGCAGGCAGCCTTGTTTTCCTATAGCTTTATTAAGGGGATCAAGGTTTCTTTCTTGGTTAATTAAAGTAAACTGCTTGGTTTAGCTGTAATACATCTAAAGTGATAATTTACAAAAAGGTTCTGTATTATATCAATATTTCAAAGCTAGTTTTTCCTGTGTCTTATATATATCTTAACATTGACAGCCAATCCTCGACTGTTTGTTTTACCTCATTCATCAGTTTACTACTGTCCGTCAGTTGCTCACAATGCCTGCACAACAGACATGGGAATAAGTGACTATTTCCCAACTTTTTAGATGGCAATTTTGAAACCGTCAAACAATAAAACAATAGTTTAATAAGTATTTTCTACTATTTACTTCATCCACAGGAAATGTATAAGAGGAACCTGACAGCCATCACAGAATTTCTGCTTTTGGGATTTGAAAACCTTCATGCCTTTAAATGTATACTGTTTCTGTTGTTTCTAATCATTTTTATTTTTACATTAGTAGGGAACTTAATGATAATTGCTTTGGTATTTCTAAGCCATTATCTTCAATCCCCAATGTATTTTTTTCTAAGCCATTTGTCTTTATCTGACTTATTGCTCACAACAAATGCTGTACCAAATATGCTACGTGTTATACTAGAAGAAGGGAGCACCATGTCTGTCAATGGCTGCCTCACACAGTTTTACCTTTTATGTTCCTGCACCATCGCAGAATGCTTCCTTCTCATGGTGATGTCCTATGATCGATATCTTGCCATCTGCATTCCATTGCGCTATTCCTCTATTATGAGGCACACACTTTGCCTTATTCTTGTTCTTCTTTCATGGACTTTAGGCTCAATGTTGCCATTAATGGCAGTTATTCCAGTGTTCCATTTACATTTTTGTGGTGCCAATGTAATTGATCATTTTTACTGTGACTTTGCTCCCCTTATGGAACTCTCTTGTTCAGACACCTCTCTTGTGGAAAGAGAAGTATTTGTCAGCTCCATTCCTACAGTGGTATTTCCGTTTGTTTTTATTATTGTGACTTATGCATACATCTTCTTTACAATCATGAACATATCTTCTACTACTGGAAGAAAGAAGGCGTTCTCTACATGTAGCTCCCACCTAGCAGTGGTGTCTGCGTATTATGGAACATTAATCATTAAGTATATGACCCCTTTCAAAGGGTACTCAGGTGCTATAAATAAGGCTGTATCTCTTCTGTACACTGTATTTACCCCATTGTTCAATCCAATAATATATAGCCTTAGGAACAAAGAAATTAAAGTAGCGATACAAAAAATATTTTGGTTAAAAACTAAGGTGTTAGAAATGTGAACTATAGTTGTTCAATGATTATATAAGGGCAACTATTGCACTTTGAAAAAATGCCCCAGGATAATATTGTCCATGTTAAATATATAAAATAGCACCCCCCTACTAGCCACTCACCAATCTAATTCTCAAAAGCCCCTGTCCATTATCCCTAACAACCTATTTAAGATCCTTATTCAAAATCTCCCCACACACACATATACTGGTAGTATTGACAGTTTTTGAAGTGTCCTTCTCTTTCAAAATGGACTGAAAACACTATATTTTATAACCGTATATACTATATTACCTCCTAACCCTGGTGCTTGAATTGCCATTGTAATGTTTCAATATATCATGATAAAAAACAGACATCATTCCATAATGATTTCTCTAATTGGAATTATGGCCACATCCCATCTGCTATTTTCAATCATCTGATTACCACAACAAATATAATGCAGAAAAAGCCTTATTCCTATAATTGCAGTCCATAATGTCTATAACCAGATGACCTTTGAGGTAAAAAAAATCATGAAATACATCGGTTTACATCGGTTTATTTGATCCCCTGCTGATTTTGTACGTTTGCCCACTGACAAAGACATGATCAGTCTATAATTTGAATGGTAGGTTTATTTGAACAGTGAGAGACAGAATAACAAAATAAAATCCAGAATGCATTTCAAAAGTTATAAATTGATTAGCATTTTACTCGGGGAAAGAAGTATTTGATCCCCTATCAATCAACAAGATGTCTGGCTCCCAGGTGTCTTTTATACAGGTAACAAACTGAGATTAGGAGAACTCTCTTAAAGGGAGTGCTCCTAATCTCAGTTTGTTACTTGTATAAAAGACACCTGTCCACAGAAGCAATCAACTATTAATATGTAGTTTAATGTGATGAATGTCACAGTGCTTATGTACAAAAATAATATGAACAAAGATGATAACAATTTAGACACGGAGTATTCGATACAGTTTGTAAAAACAAAACAAAGAGAAACACAGAAAAACCTGGTGAGATGTTCTGTCCCTCAAGTGTCACAGAGAGACGTCCCAGGCCTAGCCCTTAGTATAACACACAAAAAACTACATATTAATATTTGTTAAGATTGACAGATCACAATGTATCTTCAAGATGACCCAAGCCCACCAAAGAAGACCATCACCCTAAATTCCATATCATAGGAGAGTTACATTTACATCTGGCTAGGTTAACCCTTCCAATACCAAACCCCTGCATTAGCCCAACTAAGGCTCTAAATGACACAGCCAGATTCCTGATGAAGACATGCATGGAGCTGCAGCTTCAGGACTCTACCTGGAAATAGGCCCAGTCAGGGCCTGACTGACTGGGCCTAAGCCTGGCCGATGCGGCTGCCAGGGCCGTCTTTAACACAGACTCGCAACGTCTCTTGTACCACCAAGGGGAGGGAGGAACTCAGCAGAGTCACGTCACATACGTCATATGACCCTACTGCGCATCTGCCTTCCCCTTGGCAGACAGAGTGCAAGCAACACAGAAGAAGGCAGCGGGCCCCTGCAGAAGTCTGCAAGCAGCACAGAGACATGTGCAGTACAGGTTAGAGGGTGGGGGGGGCTGTATGAATGATTATGTAAGATTAAGTGAATAAATATCTGAATGAAAGAATGAATAAGCATCTGTGAAGGAGTGAATGAATATTTGCGAATGAGTATGTGTAAATGAGTATCTGAATCAGGGAAATAATGAGTATCTGTGAATGAATGAATGAATGAATATCTGTGAATGAGTATCTGAATCAGGGAAATAATGAGTATCTGTAAATTAATATTTGTGAATGAATATGTATATGATAGCATGGATGTGTAAGTGTGGGGGCATGGCAAAGGGAGGCTGTTTCGGAACAAAGATGCCACAGGCAGTCTGTTTTGGGGCAAAGATGCCATAGGAAGACTGGGGGCAAAGATGGCAAGCCCCATGCTTCCAATCTGGGTGCTAGGCAGGTCCTGTGGATGCAATCTGGGTGCCAGGGCTGATTTGATACTAAAGGGGTGGCTGGGTGGCATAAATACACAATGTGGGGCTGGCTGGGGGCAATACAGAAGGGTGTTGGGGAATTAATTCACAAGGGGGTGCTGGCTGGGGCATCACATGAATCAATACTAAAGGGGGGCTGTCTGGATAGGATAAATATACATTGTGGGGATGGTTGGAGTGCAGGAATACACATGGGGGCTGGCGGCATCAATACACAAGGGGCGCAGCTGAGGCCATCACATAAATCAATAGCAAAGGGAGAGGCAGGCTGAGGGAATAAATACACATAGGGCTGGCTGGGGGCAATACACAAGGGGCAAAAACAAAAAAGACATAGGCAGTGTGAAAAGAAAAAAAAATATTGTTAGTTTAGCCCGTCCGGATGCAGGTTTAAGTGTGGCAGAGCCTGTCCTGATGTGTGTGTGTTTGGGTGTCAGTGTGGCAGAGCCTGTCCTGGTGTGTGTTTGGTGATCTGTTTCCTGGCACTTTACTTACTGCAGGAATAAATTGAACTATTTATTTTTTACTTATTCAGAGATAAAATGCGCCTTGACTGTGTTCCAGATCCCCCTACCCTTTCGTGGGCATTCACGGCCAACTTTGCTCAGGAGACCGACTGACCCGACTTTGCAGAAGTACAGAGACAGAGCAGGGGCAGACCTCAGGGGATTAGGGAAGACTCGGGTCTAATAAGACAAGGGGCTACTATGCCTCTGTACTGATGACCCAGAGGACACCAGTGGGCCCAAGCGTCAGCTACTAGTGCCCCAAAAAATACCGTCTCGACTTGTTGCTTCAGATCTTTGCTACCTCTCACAGGAACTGAGATAAATATTTACCCATGTCTGCATACTGGGTTGTACCTCAAGAATCAACTGAGTTGACGAGCTACTGGACCATATCACCCTGAGTAACTTCTTCACCACCCTTTGCCTGCGCCAGTTTAAAGTAATGACCCGGTGACATTCCAGCGGATGATAGATCGGCTCCTTGATGGCCTTGATGACATTGCAATCTACAGCGACAACTGGGAGGAATACTTGGTTCACCTAGGTGTTGTGTTCGACAAACGGAACCGACCTCTGCATAACTTCCACGGACAGCCCCAGGCAAACCCACTGAGGATCTTGCGGTGTCTGCTGGACTATGGGTCTGGGGGGGGGATGGTAATGTCACAGAACTAGGACTGTTTATTTTGTTTGGAGTTGTTTTTCTCCTGTTTCCCACAGGAGTGTAATCACACCCTTCTGTAACCAACCTGTTGGATCACCATTTCCAACCGGGATTTAGCTACAAATCCATGGAACTGAGCGATGGCGATGCCCGCCAACATTGTTGTTCCACAACGTCGCTCTTGTGGTGGGCCACAAACAGAGGTGGTTACAGAGAGGGAGCACATTTGAGAAACCTGGTTTTATTACTCATCATTAAAATCTGGGTTTACCCAGCCGTGGCTCTGGAACTCTAGTCCAGATATCATACAGACTATTACCGGGGACGTTTCCAGCACTATTGCTCAGGGTGTCAGCCACAGATCATGTCGCTTTTTGGAACATGACATTCTAGGACCCTGACCTCTCCACCGCTATTCCGTGATTGATGCCGCTCCTTAGCGATTGTGGTGTTAAACCAAATATAAAAATATATAACAAAGGTTCGTCTACATTCAAAGGTATTAATTATACGGTAACAACACAGCAAACGCATTTATCTCATATACCAAATAGCCAAACCCCACAGGACAACAACCCCCTTTTATCTCTCTCTCTCTATACATATAACAATTCCCTTCCACACAATTTGATCTCACCCACTGTTAAGCCTCCTGATCCGATAATAGCTCACTGCTGGGAGCTGACTCTTACCACATCCACCATGGAGGAAAAGGAAAAAAACTGAAAGAGTTAATGTGTGGCATTATATTATATATCCTTCATTTGACATCACATCCTGTTTCCAGTGTATTCATGCATCACTTCCTTTAGTGAACTGTGGGAGGGAAGGATTCTAAGGACGCCCACCTAAACCTATTTGCTTTGTTTATGGGGACAAGACAAGTTACCACAGGGATCACCCCTAAATAGTTACTCTTTGTCAGGTGGGCACTGCTGACAATAGAACTGTATGGAGCCGCTGGGCTGTCTGGTAGTTAATAGGATTATACGCCTGATCTAATTATGTTGTGTGTATAAATATCTGTGCTGTTCCCAATAAATGCAGCTCCTGTTTTCACCATGAACTAGTTCTATCTAATGCTTGGGGTGGGCTGCTAATATTAGCACTGTGTAGCTAAGCTCTGGCTAGCCACAGTGCTAGCACACCTCCATTGAATTGTGGTCCTGCTTCGTCTTGCCAGCACTAGTCTCTTCCGGCGGAAAGGGTTAACCGCGAAGTCTCGGATCTCAGGAAGCACGATTTATTGTTTATTGTACATCACTTCTGCTCCAAAATATATATATGTTGCCATGCTCATTTGTTCTTTTTTTCCCGCTCTGCTTTCCTGCTAATGTCTCTCTTTAATCTAAGGTACCATTTTCATGAATGACTCCAGAGATGCCTAAATTGAATATCTGCTCTCTGTACATCCCAAATGTTTTTACGTGCTTGAGGTCTAGGCAAGTTGGAAGCATAGAATTGTAACTCCACCAAACGTTACCACTGCTCCTGAGTCCAGTGGCGGCGTGCTTTACATCAGTCAATCCGGTTCTTGGCATTGTACCTGGTGATGTGAGGCTTGCATGCAGGTGCTAGGCCATCGAAACCCATTGCATGAGGCAATGGGTGCTGATATTAAAGCCAGTGGAACTTTGGAACCCTTCATCAATGGAATCAACAGAGCGTGCATGGAGTTCTTCTGAGTTGCTCCTGTTCCTAAATGCTTCAACTTACAGTTGACCGTGGAATATCTAGCAGTGATGAAATTTAATGAACTGACTTATTGGCATCCTATTGAATTCATCAATTTATCAATTAAGAAGTGTGCCCCAATACTTCTGTCAATATAGTGTATTTGTCAAAGGGTATTTAGGTGCAAACAAAAGTGCCACACAATTAAGTTTTAAGAAAGTATATTTGTTTTTTTTCTTCTATTCAGTCTGCAGTTCAGAATTATTTGTGAGACTGCCTGAAAACAAAGAATGAGAGTTAGAATATAGATTTGTTATTACTATATATAGATGACTGTCAACAGATACATAAAATATTTTGTATTATTATATACCTTTTCCCAGCATGTTCAAGACATTGAGGAATTTCTGAGTTTAAAAATTTGCATTCTGTCAACTTTCTTTATTAAGACATGCACCCATTCTTCTTGAGGATTGGCACAAAGGACTCTCTTATGTTTTCTCAAATGAAATCTGAGGAAAAAATAATGTTATGCAATAAAAGACGTGGATATATATGTGCTCATATTTATTATATGGCATAAAAAAAAGTGTGCACTATTGAAAGAAGAAACACGGAATATGTATGTGAGCATGAATGTGTATTGTGACAATTTATAATCCTTTTTTGTTATTTGTTAATGTTAATTTGTTACTGCACCACCTATTAGTACAGTACAATAATTAGTTTTTCCAGGCTATAGTGAACAATGGTGGAGGTTCCATGCAAGTTTAGAGCTGTAAAATCTGCAAATAGTGTTTGTAATTTGATCAGAATGAATGGTCTCTTCAATGCTGCGAAGTACAGGCAAATACTTAACCATCATGCAACAACATCAAAGAGTCATCTGATTGGCCCCAAACTTATTCTGCAACATGACAATGACCCCAAAAATACAGCCAAAGTCATGAAGAACTATCTTCAGGGTTAGGAAGAACAAGGAGTCCTGGAATTGATTGTATGGCACTCACAAAGCCCTGATCGCAACATCAGTCTGTCTGGAATTACAGGACGAGAAAGAGAATCCACTGAGGCTGCCTTAATTCACAGAAAAACTGTGGTTAGTCCTACCTGCCTTAAAAAACGGTGTTCAATTTTACCTGGAAGAAAAAATGCTGTTTTGAAGGCAATGGGTGGTCACATCAAATATTGATTTAATTTAAATTGTTCTTCTGTACATGCACTTTGTATTTGGTTAAATGAAATAATATATATTTTCAAAAGCATTCCAAATATTGAGTATAGGTGTTTTAGCTATACCCATTGCTAACAGGTTTCACACCCTTTACATCTGTAGTCTTCTATAGAGGCAGGTGTTGTGAGACACCCCTCCCAACATCTGAAATGGCCATAGAGGGACACTATTTCACTATTTTGTATTATGGGGTGTGCTAAAAGGCATGCTAGGGAGCAAGGTTTTATTACAATTTTTCTATGATTTTGCCCTGGTGAACTGTAAATTCTATTACACAGCCACGAAGAGGTAGACCATGCATACTCACAGAAGGAGCCGCCGAGTGCTGAAGTGTGTAGAAATTGCCTATACTCTATAGCGTCACTCACTACAGAGTTCCAAACTGCCTCTTGAAGCAACATCAGCACAAGCACTGTCTGGAGCTTCATACAATGGGTTAGACTTGGGAATTTGTATTCAGGAGAACATGAAAATGTTGTTTAAACCGAATACCGAATAAACTAATATGGGGGTGGTTAAATTAACAAAATTATGAAGAAGAACAAGAGGAAGAATCTTTGTTTCTTCGTGTTTGTCTTTGTAAATATCCCCTAGCTAATTTCCCTGGTCCCTTCCCCCCATACAAGTCACTGCCTCTAGCCTGTCTTAAGTCTTTGTAGCATAGCAGGGGTTAATGGGAACAGGAATTCGTAGGATCGTACCAGGAGTTAAAGGTTCAATGAAGATCAGCTGCTGTTCATTGGTTGATAATGCAGGTGGGGAAGCGCAGGGTAAAACAATGTGAAAATGTTGCATCCAGGACAATCTTAAAATGCAGTCCTTTCCAATGATCTGTGTAAGAGAAATACCGTATTTGCTCGATTATAAGACGACCCTGATTATAAGACGACCCCCCAAAATCTGAATATTAATTTAGGAAAAAAAGAACAAGTCTGATTATAAGACGACCCTATAGGAAAAAAGTTTTACTAGTAAATAATAATTCATATCTATTTTTTTTTTGTTTTTAATTTCCTTTTATTTACCAACCTGCCCCCAGTTATGCTCATCTGCCGCCAGTTATGCACATCTGCCCCCAGGCATGCCTTATACCCTCCTATATGCCACTCTGCCCCATGTTATGCCTTTTAACCCCCTATATGCCACTCTGGCATATAGGGGGTTAAAAGGCATATCATGGGACAGAGTGGCATATAGGGGGACAGTTACATACCCAGACACTAATATACCCACCCAGACACTTACCTACCCACTGAGACACTTACCCTTACCTACCCACCCAAACACTTACCTACCCACTCTGACACTTACCTACCCACTCTGACACTTACCTACATACCCAGACACTAATATACTCAGGCACTTCACTCACCGCGATGCCTCAGCAGGCGCTTGCTGCAGCTCCCACGGGATTTCAGCATGACGCTGTGTGACCCCGCTAGGCCCTGCCTCCTCCAGAAAATTGAAGAGGTCTACCGGATCTGCTTTGGGACGGCACAGTGTCACCAGGTCCCGGTCCTGCAGCAATCTCCCCAACCGGCTCTACGCGCGTATGCAACCTCGACTGCTGCTGGCACTTTCGCCGGCGCTCGGTGATAGACGCAGCAGGTTACCGCACAGGAGGATCCAGGTCCCCTGCATTTGAGGTCTGATTAGAAGACGACCCCGATTTCAAGACGAGGGGTATTTTTCAGAGCATTTGCTCTGAAAAAAACCTTGTCTTATAATCGAGCAAATACGGTAATACCATGGCACAGTATAGCAAGTAAAAGATGTGGCCCCTATTTATTGGAGCAACTTACAAGAAGTGGTGGCTCACAAAGTGAGGAATACTGTTATTATTGACTTGTACTACAGATCAGCAATTTTTCTCCTGAGGAAGCCAGGACAGCGCCTGGTGAAACGCACAAAGAGGCTGAGTTTATCTTCATCCACCCATATCATCACCTACCAGAGGACTCCTCTTGGACTGCCCTTGCTTTTATGCTGATTTACCTCACTTTGTGAGCCACCACGTCTTGTAAGTTGCTCCAATAAATAGGGGCCACATATTTTACTTGCTATACTGTGCCATGTACTATTTCTCTTACACAGATCATTGGAAAGGACTGCATTTTAAGATTGTCCTGGATGAGATATTTTCACATTGTTTTACCCTGTGCTTCCGCACCTGCATCCATTATCTTTGTTTCAATAGTACTGTGAGGAGTACTAAGGAGGAGCTGCGGGTACGCATGTTGCTATAATTAATAGATGTGTCACACTTCACACACACCCTGCTTGTAATACTTTATTGGTTTATGCCAGAGGAGCAACAATAGAGTTGCCCTTACGGACCTTTAAAATTTAAATCCCCGCGCCAAAGCCATTGAGCTCCTCAGGCCAAATTGCTCCGAGGTGTACCTTGCCCTGCCAGAAGGACTAAAATCCCCGTTCCTCCGAGGCCAAGTTGCTTCGCTGTCTGGAGTTAAAGATCTGTAAGGGTGACTGCCCTTCATGGGTTGATGCCAGAGGAACCCCTGCTGGTGACCAGTAGAGTCGGTCTTACGGACCTTTAAAATCCTGACGCCAAAGCTTCTGCTGTTACAGCGTTAACCCCATATTAACCCCTGCTAGAAAACCAGCAGAAAACGAAGAGAAAAACGAACACGGAGAATGTTTACAAAATGAACACGGGAACTGGTGAATATTTGTGAAATACAAAGGTTTTTCTTTTTTCTTCCCCGACGAACATGAAGATGAACACGAAGACTTGGCTGGCACCCAAGTCTAGTTTCCATGATGGGGAAGCTGCACACAAGCCGAAGACCACTATGCCCCATGCTTTATAATGCACACCAGGAATTTTGATGTTCACATAATTACGTGAAGATACTTGATATTTGAGTCCCATCTTGTGGATTTTACTGCAATATATGATCCATAGGATGTGGACCCCTGACCATCACTCGTACATGAGCTTGTTGGACATCTCATTTCAAAGCTATGGGCCTTAGTATGCAATTATAACAGCTTCAATTCTTCTAGCAAGGTTTTCCACATGATTTTGGAATGTGTCTGTGGGAATGTGTGCCTACTCAGCCAAAACAGAATGTTGGATGAAAAATTCTGGCTGGTAGTAATAAAACCAATAATAAACACAAATGTGCCGGTGCTGCGTGTTATAAAAGCATACCTCACTGCTGATTTAGTGACAAAGAAAATGAAAAGAAACAATAAATAACTGCACACTCTGTGTAGTGGCTAATCCACGTGTGTCAGGCTAGGTTTCCACTTGGGTTTTTTATTGCAAAAACACCCATAATAACGCCAATTCAGCCACACAGCGTTTTATTAGTGAAAAAACGCAGCGGCCAGATGTTAGCTGTTCTTCAATAGGAAATCGCACAATGCCATATCCACTTAGCGTTTTTCTGTTTGGCGTTTTTTCAGTCCTCTTTGGCATTTTACTGCTTTTTTGGGCTCTGTGGCAGTTTTTCAAAATCGCAGCATGTTGACACTCTGGCGTTTTTGCAAGGAAATCTTGGCGTTTTTCTCCAATAGAAGTCTTTGGGAGAGAAAAAACGCCATGAAAAAGCCATGTGGGTTTTGCCTTGGCGTTTTTTATGGCGTTTTTTTCCACAGTTACAATGCAGAGGATGGACCCAGTATCTGTGTTTCCTACGAGAAATAGGCTGGAAACAATCAGTTTCACACAAAACAAAGTTCATTTGGAACAAACATGCCATTACAAACAAACATACCCAACTGGATCCTGTGTGCCAAAAGCAACAGCAAACAATTTGCACCATCATTTGGGGCCAATCTTCCTAGAGGAGCAGACATTCGGAATAAAGCATGCCTTACAAACCACAGAAAAGAGACAAAAGGGTCCGCCGGGGCGTGTTTAAGTAGAACTCTACCAAGGAAATTACATCAGGAGGGGGCAGATACTTGCCATTTATCTTAATCCCTTTTAGCTGGGTGATAATTCTAACTTGTAAAGGCTGGAAAAACTGCCTAAGGTCAAAAAAGCAATTTCCACAGAAAGGCTAAAACGCCAGAAAAAACTCCAGAAAAAATGCCAAAACGCAGGTAAATGCAGTGGCAGTTTTCTTGGCGTTTTTCCTGGCGTTTTTCATCAAGAAAATAACGCAGGACAAAAACCCAAGTGGAAACCTAGCCTAAGTGAATAATAAAAAATACATACAAATCTTTGAAGGGCTGGAAGAAAGTCAAATGGATCCAAATACTGTATTGGCTTGATTATAGGCTGCACCCGATTATAGGACGCACCCTTAAAGTTTGGTGCTATTTTAAAGAAAATTTTATTTTTAAAGAAAAAATACACGAGTGGAATAGTTAAACAGTATTTTACCAAATGAACAGGAATACGTGTATTTAAAAATTTTTGGTATCTATTATGCAGCATTGTCAGCATATATTATATACAAACAGAAATTTGGAAAACCAATAACCATTTTAAGGTCCGTCTCTCTTAATTCATAATGCACCTTACTTATAGATGTGCCCCTCTGCCCCCCTGATATGCCGCTCTGCCCCCCAGATATGCTTTATGTCCCCCAGATTTGCCACTCTGCTTCCCTGATATGCCAATCTGCCCCTAGATATGACACTCTGCCCTTCCCCCAGACTTACCAAAGCATCCCCAGACTCCTTAGTGTCTAGCGGGGACAGCCTGCGCGATGTGCGTGGACAACCTCTGCCGTTACTCGCCACTTCCGCCGGGGCTTCTCTGTCATAGAGGGCCTGGCAGAAGTGGTGGCAGCAGTGAAGGCTGTCAGACACTCAGCAGCTGCCAGAGAGGAGGATCCAGGTCTCCTGCGGTGCTGCAGGGAATCCTTCTCCCTGGCAGCCGGGCAACGTCCGTGCGATATGTGCAGACCTCCGCTGCTGCCGGCACTTCCGCCAGGGCGTCTATGGTGGAGCACCGGAAGGTTATGTCACGCCGGTGCTCCGTTATAGAAGCCCCCGGGAAGCGCCGACAGCAGCGGGGGTTGTCTATCGCACAGACGTCCACCGGCTGCCAGAGAGGAGGATCCAAGTCCCCTGCAGCGCTGCGGAGCATCTGGATCCTAACCCTGCTGCTTGCCTGCAGCAGGGGTAAATGAAAAAGAAAAAAAAACACCCCCCCAGCGCCCGGAACTGCATGTCCCAGGCGTCAGGCGATATGAGCAAGTATGTGTGATTAAGGGAATGAATGACTATTTAAATGTTTGTGAATGAATGTGTGTGATAGCATGGATGTGTAAAGGGGGTGGTAGCATAGCATAGGGAGGCTGTAATCACACTCCTATGATGCCCAGGTTCCAGCATGTACATATATGTATATATATGTCCAGCATGTATATATATGATTGCCCACATAGAACCTGACTAGCACCCAAATTACACGCATAGGACCATCTTTGTCCCCAAACAGCGCAGCATGAGTCAACTTTGTCCCCAAACAGCCCGGCCTGCGCCATCTTTGTCCCATAAACACCCTGCCTGTGTCAAATCATTTACACATTAATTCATTAATTCTCTCACTCATTCACACAATTCATCCCCACATCCATTCTTTCATTCTCTCACTCATTATCACTCTCACTATTATTTCAATAGGCTACCCGGTCGGCGTCTTCACTGCATGGCCGGCCACGTGGCAAACAGGTAGCACAGCCACCGTTTGGTCAAAACGTAATATTGCACGTTACATCTGTAACATGCTCTTATAACCTTGGGTGACCTCTTCATGCAGGACACGCCTCCTCCTCTCCCTATTTAAACCTGGACTTCCTCTTCTGGGTCACCCTTGGTTGGTGTATTTTGCTACTTGCTTGTACATTTGATTGTGACTGACTGCTCCATTTTGACTTGGCTTGTTGACCTTGTTCCTGTCTCTCTGATCCGGCTCCTGATTCCTGCTCGTCTGGTATTGATTTGGCTTGTTGACCTCGCCTCTGGATTCTGATTCGGCTTATCCTGATTACCTGTTTGAGCCAGTTGGTTCTCTGACTTTCTGGTTCCTGTTTGGCCTGGCTCACTCCGCCATCTGGGGTCCTACCTCACCAAATCATTGCACTGGGTATGCAGGCACTGGCAGATGACAAACACATGCAGCCACTTGCAGCCACTTGCAGCAGGACTGAATTTTCCCAAAATGTATTTATCAACGAAGAATAAGAAAGATTAAAAAAAAATTTGAGGTTTGGCTGGTAGCATAAATGGGCACCTATCTTAACCCCTTCGTGACAATGGCTGATTTTACTTTTTGTACCTTTCGTGACAAAGGCTGTTTTAACATTTTTGCGGTGCTCATGTTTATCCGTAATTTTCTTCTTTCTCGTTTACTGAACCCACACAAGTTATATATTGGTTTTTTTGAGGACAGGAAGGGTTTTCATCAGATGTCATTGTTTTGAATGCATCATATAATTTACCATTAAAAACAAGTATAAAATATGGTGAAAAGTTTTGAAAAAAATGACTTCAAATTGGAAATTAGACATATGGTCATCCTTCCCTGTGTGTTAATTGGGACTTTGTTGAACCCGGCCAATTCAATATATCCCATCAAAACATTCATTTTAGTATTTCCATGCGAGAAGTGAAAAATAAAATATTTTTTATATATATATATTTTATTTTTGGGGGCCTTTTTTTTGTTTTTTACATTTTTTGGAACTGGAAGGCTCCCCTGATGCTGACATTTCTAGAATTATTTCTACATGTTATTTTTTTATTATTTGCTTTTTTGTTTTCATTTATTTTACTTATCAGATAGTGATTAGAAAGCTGGGCTCCATTGACTTGCATGGTTGAACCTGCAAGTGGAGCCAGAGTTCTCAGGAGAGTCTGGAGAGACCCTCATCGAAACTTTTTCAACTCTTATTTTTTCAAAGGACGAGTTGACATCTTGCGAACGCATCCTGGGGTGGGAGTTCAGCGTTGCTGAATGCCTTCCTATTGAGGCATTTCAGCAACACCATTTAAATTTAGGAGGCGATTGCTGATTGCCTCCTAAACTCTTTTAAAACGGGTGTCCGGCATACACGTTGATACCCTGGGGAGGGACCAGATAAGGCCCCTGATGCCGATCTCAGTTTTGCTGAGTGCCTGGACATCGAGGTATTACAGCAACACCGTTTAAAGCCATGATGGTCCTGGCACGTCAATTGTCACTAACTGGATGTTAGTGAATGATGTGCTTGGACCGTTTATTGTCATTAAGGGGTTAGACTACACAGGAACAGGTTATCAATTTTAAAGAACTGAAAAACAGTCACACTGTGTCAGCACAGTCAAATGCCTACTTTTTGTTGCCCAAAAGCTAGAGGTTTTGCCCTAAAATAAATTGGGAAAAAATGTTTGATGCAGCTCTTTTAAGTGGCATAATGATATGCATACCCTACAGTAGTACACTACAGCTTCTCCAGTCCACCCCATACCAGTAAATGTCCTGCACTAAAATGAATTATTATTACTTTAATTAACTTGCAGTATTGTATTTTAGCAAAAAGCATCATTCCTAGCCTCTGCTAAGCTAACAGTCACTGTCTGACACTTCAACTCTTAGTCTGTAACTGCTGCTACGGATCAGTTAAAATCAGGTGTTATATTTCACAGTTCTGCTATTACTATTTATCTTCCATCCAATCCATGTTTAATTTACATAAATCAGAATATGATGACATACAGACTCTCTGTCAGGGCCGGACTGGCCCACCGGGATACCGGGAAATTTCCCGGTGTGCCGGCAGGTCCGTAGGCTGGGCGGCCGGCAGACTAACACTGAAAACAGCCGCTGAGCGGCTGCAAACGGCATTGGAGGCCTCCCCCGGCGCAATTGCCCCCCAGGCCGCCCAAAATCTAATCTAAACGGCTGCTGCGTGTTGATGCCGTCGGCGCTACTATAATACTTGTTTTTTTTATTTAATATGGCAAGCTGGTCCGGCTTGCCATATTAAATTTTTTAAAAAAGTATTAAAGTAGAGCCAGCCGGCCGGCGGCATCAGCACCCAGCGGCCGTGTGCGATGGCCGCCTAGTGATGGGAGCAGTGTGAGGGGTGAAAGCTCCGCCCCTCGCACGGACCTTTCACCCCTCACGCTGCTCCCATCACTATGCGGCCATCAGATTGCTGGAAATTTAATCTAAACGGCCGATGCGTGCTGATGCTGCCGGCCGGCTCTGCTTTAATACTTTTTTTTTTTTTTTTTTTTTTTACTTTATATGGCAAACCGATCCAGCTTGCCATATAAAAAAAAAAATAGGGATAAAGTAGTTCCGGCCGGCGGCATCAGCACGCATCGGCCATTTAGATTACATTCCCAGCAATCTGTTGGCCGCATAGCGATGGGAGCAGCATGAGGGGTGAAAGCTCCGCCCCCTCGCACTCAGACTGCTGGAGCACCGGATGTCGTGTCAGTGACATCCTGTCAGCATAGAGAACAGTGTGCAGCTACCAGAGGACTTCAAGAGAAGTAGAAGGTCAGTAAACTGATGTATTTTTTGCACAAACTGTATAATATTCCTTTTGTATTTGTTAAAAACAAAAAAATCGGCATGTGTGTGTATGTAAGTGTGTCCCCTTATATGCCACTCTGCCTCCAGAAATGCCTTTTACCCCCTATATGCCACTCTGTCCCATGATATGCCTTTTAACCCCCTATGTGCCAGAGTGGCATATAGGGGTATAAGGCATTTCTGGATGCAGAGTGGCATATAGGGGGTATAAGGCATATCACGGGGCAGAGGTGCATATAGGAGGGTTAAGGCATATAAGGGAGGCAGAATGGCATATAGGGGGGGTATAAGGCATTTCTGGAGGCAGAGTGACATATAGGGAGTAAAAAGCATTTCTGGAGGCAGAGTGGCATATAGGGGATTAAAAGGCATATCATGGGGCAGAGTGGCATAAGGCTTTTCTGGAGGCAGAGTGCCCCATGATATGCCTTTTAACCCCCTATATGGCAGAGTGGCATATAGGGGGTATAAGGCATTTCTGGAGGCAGAGTGGCATATAGGGGGTTAGAAGGCATATCAGGGGGCAGAGTGGCAAGCCTGGGGGCAGATGTGCATAACTCGGGGGTAGGTTGGCAAATAAAAGGAAATAAAAACCAAACATGTCTCAATCATAGCTTTTATTAAATATGAAAAAAATAGTCTACATGAATTAATAAAGAAAAAGTAAGTACGTTTCGTGAAGAATAATGTGATGAGTGTTTTGTTCCACTGAATAAAATTGAGCTTTTTCATCTAAAAATGTTTGCAGTAGCAAATGTTTTGATCCCATTATGTCTAATATATTTAATTTTAATACAAATAATGAGATAAAAAGAATGTTTTATAGTTATTTGTATGGCAAATAGTGTGACTCGGTATGTATAAGGGGTGCGTGTGGGTATAAGAGCTTGACAGCAAAATAAACTATATGGGGCTGGTCTCCAAATTTTTCCAGGGCTGCTTTTCAGTCCCAGTCCGGCCCTGCTCTCTGTCTACTTACTCCTTTTCTCCTTCCTCATGCAAACATAAAATATGCAGTGCATTGTTCACTTCATGTACATAATGCTTTTGGTAAAAGGATAACTTAAAGGAAAGTGATACTCACACAATTGCCCTAATGTTACAGCTTTCACTGATGTCTTGTAAATGGTAATATCGGATGTGTTTATGTAAAATTCTGTGATTTCGCACCTTGGCATAGGACAGGCAGCAATCTTCCATGTCTCCTGCAGAAAAAACTCACATTAATATATGTTTGTCATCCCATGGATAGTAGTACCATAGATTAATGTGTGTATTTGAGTAATATATTTAAATGTAATCTCACAATAATATAATGTAAAAAGATATCCATTATTTACGGTAACGCTTTGGATAGTCAACAGTGCTGTAAATACTTTTTTTTATCAAATGTATGGATGAGTGGAACAGCACTTTTCAACTGCTTTGGTTGCAGTTCTTTAATCTAAACGATTTATTTCAAAAAGTAAAACCAATTACTGATCACTCGATAATGTACATTCTGAATTGATGATACAGAGCTTCTAGACAGTTTCAGCAAACATAATGGTGGTTCAGAATGCATTAACATTTTTAGTATACTATAAATATAAGTCCATACTTTTTCTGTCTTAATGCTAAATGCCTTACGTACCATTTGTGCTATATATACAGAACCAGATCCAAGTTACCAAAACTAGGAGCCGTATATTCATATTAAGGATGTGATTAAACACCTGTCAGTGTAAAAGAGAAAAACATTATTTTAAAGAACAATTTGGATACTTAATATGAAGTAAGCAGCAGGGACTTTACATTTCTGTGGTGCTTGTCTCACGTATATCACCTTCCTAAGTGCTAAACATGGTTATGCATCTATGTAGCACACCAGCCAACTTTTTCACATGTGGTAATGGAAACAGCCACAAAACATTGTACTTGGCTAGCAAAAAAATGGGAATATTGAAGAAAACCGATCTTACAAAGTTGGCATGACTGTCCCTTTAAATCTAACATACTGTGATAATACAATTGAGCGTTGGGTTACATTAAAAATATATCTGCTTCTTTACAGTAGCAATGTTATTCTTCTGTAACATTATGGGGGATATTATCTGATAGTTCACGCTACTCTATCAAATATGGAAGATATGCATATATAATTTACAAAAAAACACACATTAAAAAATACTGCCTAGTATGTAAACTGCTTGCAAATTAAATTCTTCATTACACAAGCATGGCTTTTAACTTTCCTTTATTTCCCTTCTTTTCAGCATTCCTTGTCCTTTGTTATGAATACTTAAGATAAAAGCTCAAAGACAACATTTGAACATCTGGTCATGAAACACTAAATATAACTTACTGTGTGATATGTCTTCTACTCCGAGACTGTCCCCTTTAGCACTCTATTAGCAGTTATTCTTGTTTGCAGTACAAGAAGGTGCCTCACCCTTTTTATATTGAAGCCCCACCTGTCAGGTAATAAAGAACATATCAGTTTTACTTTCTCAGCTTGGAAAAAAAAACAACATAATTTTCCAGTGACATTATGATTAACGATCGGTAAACACACTGGCTTTTAATCTTTTGTCTTCTTCACTAGTAAGTAAATTGAGGCATGGCACAAAAGATAGAGCTCATACAAAATGCAATTACAGCACTGAGAGAGATTATATTTCATACACAGGCAAAATCTACATAAATTCTGTTGTAAGTAAGGAGATTTTACCTCATACATTTGTGGAAGTTCTACAATGTCGATGTCACTGATTCTGCAATGTCGATGTTTTTTTGGGTGTTCAGTTTAATGCTAGGGACCCAATGGGTTATTTTTTTTAGAAGCTGTCGAACCACAGCTCCCTTTGTTTAGCAGAGAAGTATTAGGAGGTGGTTGTACATTTTTTTGGTGTTGTCTTTCTTTCAAGGATTGAAATCATATTATATATTATTGAATCATAGAATGATACGGAAATTAAATGCATTTAGAAGTGCACTAGTGAGCACAGGTTCAGTAGAGTTGAGAGCACTACCAATGGTCACTTTAAAACTTGCTAAATTGTTAAAGAGGTAGTTGGGGGGGGTTAACGAGGGAGCAGAAGAGGCCCCCTCTTGTGTAGTTGAATCTGACCTTTCTCTCCTGCAGCAGTGATGGCCGAGTTAACTTCCTACTTTCTGTCATATGACAGAATCAGTCAGTATGAAGCTACTGTTGTCTTCACATGCTTTAGTCAGGAAAAGTGGAAGATACATGGCTGTCTTTCACTAAGGCTAGGTTTCCACTTGTTTTTTTTTTTATAAAAACGCCCATAAAAACACCAATTCAGCCACACGGCGTTTTTTCAATAGGAAATCGCACAATGCCATATCCACTTGGCGTTTTTCTGTTTGGCGTTTTTTCAGTCCTCTTTGGGCTCTGTGGCAGTTTTTCAAAATCGCAGCATGTTGACACTCTGGCGTTTTTTGCAAGGAAATCTTGGCGTTTTTCTCCAATAGAAGTCTATGGGAGAGAAAAAAACGCCATGAAAAAGCCATGTGGGTTTTGCCTTGGTGTTTTATATGGCGTTTTTTCCACAGTTACAATGCAGAGGATGGACCCAGTATCTGTGTGTCCTACGAGAAATAGGCTGGAAACAAACAGTTTCACACAAAACAAAGTTCATATTGAATTTTACACCATTTGGAACAAACATGCCATTACAAACAAACATACCCAACTGGATCCTGCGTGCCAAAAGCAACAGCAAACGATTTGCACCATCATTTGGGGCCAATCTTCCTAGAGGAGCAGACATTCGGAATAAAGCATGACTTATAAACCACAGAAAAGAGACAAAAGGGTCAGCCGGGGCGTGTTTAAGTAGAACTCTACCAAGGAAATGACATCAGGAGCGGGCAGATACTTGCCATTTATCCTAATCCCTTTTAGCTGGGTGAAAATTCCAACATGTAAAGGCTGGAAAAACTGCCTAAGGTCAAAAAAGCAATTTCCACAGAAAGGCTAAAACGCCAGAAAAAACACCAGAAAAAACGCCAAAACGCAGTGGCAGTTTTCTTGGCGTTTTTCATCAAGAAAAAAACGCAGGATAAAAACCCAAGTGGAAACCTAGCCTAAAAGGAGAGCTGGCAGGAGAGATGTAGTTTCAACTACGTTCAGTTAAACTCCAGGTTTTGACCATAAACTCTAGGTGAAGAACAGCTTTCCCACATCCCACAGAGAAGCTCCAGCTCCTGGGAGTGACGTTGCAACACGCCTCTGCCAACTTTCCCTTATCCATGGACAGTATTCCAGCATGTGGGGCTAGCCCTGCACCCAGTGTTGGCGGGACCACCTACCTGCATTCTGAGAAGGGAGAGCTCCGGGTAGCTGGCATCTGGAAATATATATGGTTATATGGGGCCAGCTCTGCCCTGTTGTGTGTGTGTGTGTATGTATGTATATATATATATATATATATATATATATATATATATATATATATATATATATATATATATATATATATATTACATTCACTGACGACTTCATTAGGTACACCTTGCTAATACCAGGTTGGATCCCCTTTTGCCTTCAGAACTGCCTTCATTCTTTGTGGCACACGTTCTACAAGAGATTTCGGTCCATATGGAAATAATGGCATCACGCAGTTGCTGCAGATTTGTTGGCTGCACATCTATGATGCGAATCTCCCATTCCACCACAGGTGCTCTATTGGATCTGATGACTGAGGACTTGGAGTACAGTGAACTCATTGTCATGTTCAAGAAACCAGTTTGAGATGATGTGAGCTTTGTGCCATGGTACATTATCCTGCTGGAAGTAGCCATCAGAAGATGGGTACACTGTGGTCATAATGGGGTGGATATTGTCAGCAACAATACTCAGGTAGGCTGTTGTGTTTAAATAATGCCAAATTGGTACTAAGGGGCCCAAAATGTGCCAAGAAAATGCCCCCCCACTCCATTACACCACCATCACCAGCCTGAACTGTTGATATTGTTGCGTTTCTGTCATCTCGAACCAGTCTGCCCATTCTCCTCTGACCTCTGACATCAACACGGCATTTTCGTCCATACAGCTGCTGCTCACTGGATATTTTCTTTCTCCGACCATTCTCTGTAAACCCTAGAGATGGTTGTGCATGAAAATCCCAGAAGATCAGCAGTTTCTGAAATACTCAGACCAGCCTATTTGGCACCACGTCACTTAAATCCCCTTTTGTTCCCCATTCTGATGCTCGGTTTGAACTTCAGACAGTTGTCTTGACCACGTCTACATGCCTAAATGCATTGAGTTGCTAATAAAGTGGCCAGTTAGTGTACATATATTTAACAACCTTGTCTGTGCTCAAAGCCGTCGGTGTATACAAATGTAATCAAGATAACCTACAACTCATCACAAACAGATATGAATACTAAAACCAACCCATGTATAACCCCCTCATTTCAGGCACCTCCCACCTCAGGTGCAATCAACAGTTTAACCAGGATACGCCTAGTTACTATAGAGATAAGGATGTACAACACACAAAAACAGGAAGCAGGGAATATGAAAAAGCCTGTACACATATATCAATAAAAAAAATGTTTAAATAATACATTGTCCCTCCACCCCTCCACCCCATAGTACTCATAGAGTCCTAAATAGAGTAAATCCAAGCACTTGTAAAGAGTTAATTTTGTGTCTAGGAAACAGAAGTAAGGCAAGTTCTCATTTGGAGCTTTCAGGGCAACTGTGTCTAACATCAGTATCCAGAACACCTCTTTGTGCAACAGCTGTTTGGATCTGTCCACACCTGTTGCTGATAGGGGTATGTGATCTATAGCAATCAACCTCAATAATGAAAGTGGATGTTTTGCAGCAAGGAAGTATTTCGCCACTGTGTTTTTTTGTAGTTCCATCTCTGAAAGCTGTCCAAATGGTCGGCCTGTGGCCCCAGCCTCAATGTTAGATCAGTCTTGCCCACGTGTGCCAATCCACATGGGCATACTACTTTGTACACAACATTTGTCAGTTAAACACGTAATTTGTCTTATATAATGCTGCTTCTTTTTATTTGGATTGGCAAAATGGGAATCCACAAGTTAAACATCCCAAGCAACGGTAGGAGCCCCCTGTTTTCTTATATTATATATTTCTCAGCTAGATCATTCCTAACCTTTTTATCTCTGGGGTTTTGACCTTTATAGCACATTATAGGTTGATTTTTAAAAGAATGTGGGAAAAGAAATGTTTTTAAAAACAAAAGGAATTAAATGTCAGTGTCAATTACAAGAATTCCATTACATATTCAATTGGGGGACCTTAGTAACAGCTAGGTGTCATTAAAATGCGTCGTAGCGTCTTCATGTCTTCCCATGGAGTATAACTGTGTAGAGACTTTTGACATCGAGAGACACCTATCAGACCCCACTAGCCCTTACATGGCATAGTCAATGGCCACCTGCATCTGCTCCATGCTGCACAACTCCATGGTCGCAGAAGCCTCTGACTAAAGTTGAGGCTGCCCCCTGATACTTTCCTTTACACCAGTGAAGGGAGAGGAAAACTTGGTCCCATAATCACTGGCCTGTAGTCAATCAGATAAGGAAACTCATCCAATCTGATGAGGGCCTAAATCAACCTGGAGGATAAGTAGATATCTGCAGCTCTATAAAACCAAACAGACTTCTTCCACATTGCTCATGAGCGTTGTTTCCTGTGTGTCCATGAACACTAGTCTCTAGATCAGGGGTGTCCAAGTTTTTTCTGCAGTGGGCCACTGTATACGTATACGTGCGAGGGCCGCACTCATTTTTCACTGTGAGAAAATATGGCCTTTAATAAAATATGCAGATTAAAATAAAGTAAATTACACAAAACCTTTACTTTTCCTCTCACTGATTTGTGGACCTAGAAAGTTTTGTGACTACAAATTCAGGATTCTGGATAAGTAAAAATGAAATAGTTCTATTTATCCTAGGGATACACCGAAATGAAAATTCTGGACCAAAACCGAAAATTCAGGGTTCACTTAGCAGAAAATGACCCCCCACCTTTAAAAATAATAAAAAATCCCACACTTTTAATAAAAGTAAGTTACACACCAAAATTGTACAAACAATTTAATAACAATGTTAATATATACATATACCGCATTGGCTCGAATATAGGCCGCACTTTTTCCCCCCACTTTAAGTCTTTAAAGTGGGGGTGCGGCCTATATTCGGGGTCTTGTGCCCGACGCCCGGGACATGCAGTTCTGGGCGCCGGGCAGGCAGCAGGGTTAGGATACAGATCCCCCGCAGCGGTGCAGGGGACCTGCATCCTACTCTCCGATACGCTGAGACAGCCTCCCCTGCCAGCACTTTCAATGGGGGGAGTGCCAGCACGGGAGGTTGTCTAAGCGCATTGCGCAGACTTCACCGGCAGCGGCGATGCGCGTAAACAGCCCCCGCTGCCGGCACATCTGCACGATGTGGTTTAACAATCACACGGGGGGAGTCCCGAGAAGGGAGATTGTTAAAGCACATCGTGCAGACGCAGTGGCGTCGGCAGGAGGGGGCCATGGCCCCCTCTACATTATGCTGTGCCCCCCCAATTGACCCGGCTCACCGCCGGGAAACCGGGACATTTCCCGGTGTGCCGGCACATTCAGCTGAAATTGCAGCCGATGCGGCTGACAGTTTCAAAGCAGCTGTAAAACCGAAGCGGTTTTACAGCCGCTTTGAAACTGTCAGCCGCCGGCCGCTTAATGGCTTGCCGGCATGCCGATCATTGAGGCTCTTCGTCCCGCCCCTTTGAAGATGCTCAAGGGGGCGGACACTTACGGAACAGATGCTGTGACAGGGAGCACGCGGTAGAAGAGCAAGAGAGCAGCGGTGTTGAGGCGGAAAAACGAAGACCTTCAAAAAAGTAATTATTTAATTTAAAAAAATAGTTGATAAGCAGAAGGGTCTTCAAATGTAATGTGTTATTAGAAGTAATGCACTAGAGTAAGTACACCAGATCTCACTGGAGGAGGCACATTAACAAAAGCTTCACTGAAGGAGGGACATTAACAAGGGGGGGGCTGCCTTGGGAAAATTAAATACAAAAAGATGGTGGCTGGCAGGCTGGGGACATAATTACACATCGGGGGGGTGTTAATACACATTTGTATGGGGGCCATTATAATAACCATTACAAGGGGTTGGTGCATCAATACACAAGGGAGAGGGGCAGGCTGGGGGCATCAAATAAATCAATACACAAGGGAGGGGGGCTGGCTGGGGGCATCAAATAAATCAATACACAAGGGAGGGAGGCTGGCTGGTGGCATCAAATAAATCAATACACAAGGGAGGGGGGCTGGCTGGGGGCATCAAATAAATCAATACACAAGGGAGGGAGGCTGGCTGGGGGCATCAAATAAATCAATACACAAGGGAGGGGGGCTGGCTGGGGGCATCAAATAAATCAATACACAAGGGAGGGGGGCTGGCTGGGGGCATCAAATAAATCAATACACAAGGGTGGGGGCATCAGATAAATCAATACACAAGGGTGTATAGCAAAAATGCACAAAGGAGGGTGGCTGGGGGGGCACAAATACACAAGGGGCAATACACACAAACAACAGAGCAATGTGGAAAGCATTTTTATACTAGTAGTAGTAGTATATAATTAATAATATTAGTAGGTTATCCCATCCTGATGTGTGGGTCCATGTGGCAGCAGAGCCTGTCCTGGGATATGTGTTTGGGTGTCAGTGTGGCAGACCCTGTCCTGATATATGTTTGGTCATCTGTTTCCTGGCACTTTACTTGCTGTAGAGGGTTAAATAGAACTTTGTAATTTTTATTTATCCAGATTTTGTGGTCACTTCAGAGGACAAAACTTTCTAGGCCTAGAAATCAGTGAGAGGAAAAGTAAAGGTGTTGTGTTATTTACTCTTATTTTAATCTGAATATATTATTAAAAAGGAAACGTAGATGTTGGTTCAGAGTTTGTGAAACTCAATTCTTGATTCATTATACAGGACACTATTCCCCTTTGGTTTCACAGGCCTTCATAGACCAAGTGGTATTTAGCTTAGTTATATGCAGCTGTATGCATTGTGTTATCTGTGATGAGGTGTTCATTTGGTGATGCAGTGCTAAGATGGTTGTGTTGCATTAATGGCTAAAAGTTTTGTTGAAGTTTCATATTTCGTTTTCAAGAATATTGTTAAGAATAATGCTATCACTGTTTTGTTGCGCTGAATAAAACTGGACTTTTTCATCTAAACATTTTTGCAGTAGCAAATGTTTGATTCCATTATGTATAATCTCCTTAATTTATTTGGGCCTTTTAACTTTTTTGATTTCTGGGATTTTAATAATGTGATAAAAAAGAATGATTTATAGTTGTTTGGATGTCAAATAGTGTGTCAATTCTGTTGATCTGTATCGGCTAAGTTTCCATACATTATTTATGTATACCTGAAAATACAGTTGTTTTTTTTTTTTGTCTTATTCAGTTGCATGTGCTGTTTCCATGTGTTGTTTATTTGATCTATACCTGAACTACAGGGTGTAAGTAAAAGAGCGGTATGGTTTAGTGAATGAGGGGACAAAGGGACTCTGGGGATGATTACAGGGGAGAGGACTTCTCAATGTCACGGTGCAGTCAGAAGGAGGGAACACTGCACTGACTCTCACAGTCTTCCCCTGATCTGCAGTCAGTGTGGCAAATATATTGGCAGCAGGGTCTAATATTAATATATATTGGCTGCAGGGGCTAATATTAATATATATCGGAAGCCGGGACTAATAATATATACCGGCAGCAGGGTCTAATATTAATATATATCAGCAGCAGGATCTAATATTAATATATATCGGAAGCAGGGGTTAATATTTATATATCTATCTATCTATATATATATATATATATTGGCAGCAGGGTCTAATATTTATATATATCAGCAGCAGGAGCTAATATTAATATATATCGGAAGCAGGGGCTAATATTTATATATATATATAAATATATATTGGCAGCAGGGTCTAATATTTATATATATCGGCAGCAGGGGCTAATATTAATATATATTGGCTGCAGGGCCTATTATCAATAAATATTGGCTGCAGGGGCTAATAATATATATCGGCAGTAGGGGCTAATATTAATATATGTTGGCAGCAGGGTATAATTTTTATGTATATCGGCAGCAGGGGCTAATATTAATATCCGCAGCAGGGGTTAATATTAATATATATCGGAAGCAGGGTGTAATATTTCTATATATCTGCAGCAGGGTCTAATATTTATATATATTGTCAGCAGGGGCTAATATTAAAGAATGAAAAATAACTGCCAGTTTAGCTGTTATTTTGAAATCATATTTCAATCACGGTCTTTACTTCAAAGAGATAAGTGCATATTATGTAGTTAAAAATGCACGTCTAACGTGTGTATGTATATATATATATACACATATATATATATATATATATATATTGTATATGTACCGTTTTATAATTGGCCCCCCTACTTTGGTCCCTGGCCCCCATGTGCCCCCCCTAAATATGAAAGCTGGAGACGCCACTGTGCAGACGTGCCAGCAGCGAGAGGTTGTTAACGCTTGCATCGCCGCAGCCGGTGAACGTCTGCGCGATGTACGCTAACAATCTTCCTTGCTGGCACTTCCCACGGCAGAAGTGCCAGCACCGGAAGTTGAATACGCATACTGCGTAGCTGTCCCCCGCCGGCCCTGCAAGACCCCGGGGAGTCTGCACCGGTAAGTCTAGGGGGGGGGGACCTCTTGGGGGCAGAGTGGCAGCATATCTCAAGGGGGGAAAGAGTGGCAGCATATCTCAGGGGGGGGTAGAGTGGCAGCATATCTCGGGGGGGCACATCTCGGGGGCTCTCAGGGGGGGATAGAGTGGCAACATATCTCGGGGGGGGCAGAGTGGCAGCATATCTGGGGAGGGCAGAGTGGCAGCATATCTCGCGGGGGCAGAGTGGAAGCATATCTGTTCCACTGATATGTTTTTATTTTTTACTAAGAAATTTTTTTCTTTAAAAAAGCACCTAACTTTTAGGGTGCGGCCTATATTCGGATGCGGCCTATATCCAAGCCAATACGGTATTATGATTGTTAACAGCAATCTCAGGCATACCCCGATTCCAGCATGTACTGGTTGGCTGGGCATGATAGGAGTGTGATTGCTGTCAACAATCATATATAAATTAATATTGTTATTGTATTTTTTTGTCCAATTTTGGTGTGTTAACCACACTTTCATTAAAAGTAAGTAACATACCAAAATTGGACAAAAAAATCAACAATATGACTTGGCATGATAGGAGTGTGATTGCTAACAGCAATCACACTCCTTTTATACCCAGGCAAGCAGTAAATGCTGGAACCTAGGCATGATGGGACTGTGATTGCTGTTAGCAATCACACTCCTATCATGCCAAGTCAGCCCGTACATGCTGGTACAGGGTGGCTGTAAGTGATGTGCAGATCCGATACTGCTGGCAGCATCAATACACAAGGGGGGCAGCTAGCCAGGTTTCAGCATGTACTGGCTGACTTGGCATGATAGGAGTATAATTGCTAACAGCAATCACAGTCCCATCATGCCTAGGTTCCAGCACTTATACATCCATTCATATACTCATTCAATCACTGATTAATTCCCTCAATCACGCATACTCATTCAAACACCCACCCCCTTACCTGCACTGCAGCTCTCTCAATGCCGCTCACAGACTTCAGCAGGGGGCACGGCCTCCCTCTGCCTTCTCTTTTACTGCACAGGAAGCAGGCCTGGAGCAGAGTCATGTGATGTGACGTGAACTCTGCTGGGTTCCACTTCCTCTGTGCAGCACAAAAGACCCTCCCATAGGTAAGCAGCAGGGCTCTTGCGATCCCGGTTGCCTTGGCTGCCGATCTCACGCAGGCCGCACCTCGAGGTGCCGCGGGCCGCATGTTGGACGCCCCTGCTCTAGATCAACCCTCTTTGCTTTGCTACAGTTTCACATTTGGATTACCTGGTATTTGACCTCTTGCTGACTCTTGGTTTACCCTGTTCACCTTTGCCCTTGACCTCTTCTTAATTTTGTCTTCGATTGATTGCCGTCTGCCTTGACCATTTGGACTGTTCCATCTATTGCTTAACATCTAATTTTGCACCCTTATGCTTACGCCTCTTTCCAGAGGGCGCCTGGTAAGAGGTGGCATCTACTGGTCTATGCCCTTGCTTCAACTCTGAAACTCCAGTATCATTATTTGATCGGATACTCCAATATTATTGAATATTTCAATTTATTGTGGTGTGTCTTTCAGGAACTGGTTCTTTAAACAAATAATCAAGCCATGGGCAATAGGTTTGTGTAGACGCCCTATAGCCAAACCAGGATTACATGCAGCATAAAGCCTACTGCTGGCTGTCAGAGGATAACCCTTCCCAGAAGTAATTGGCAGTGGAAACGAAAGCATCAACCCAACATAACAATATCTGAAGTAGAGACTGAAAATGAACAATAACAAACCAGTGATATATCTCCAGAGGGGGAAGCTTTTTTAGGGTCAACATGAAACAACACAGACACATGCTGAGGCAGGGGTGCACAGCGTCCAGGTGGCAGGGATCAGAGGAGATTTCCTTGTCATTTACTTATCTACTTATTGTTATTTATCTACTTTGCTTAAAATTTGCAAAAATATAGTGGGGAGCACAATTTTCTGTTCTGTTCTAGCAACAGCTTTGCTCGTTTGCTTGGAGGCATCTTTAAAGAGCGCCAGATGTGACTGACACATTTAGTGTAATGCTGTTCGGGGGTAAAGAACAACTAGTTTGGGCCCAAATATGGTACTGGCAAGCTCTTTGGGGGCAACGATGCCACTGGCAAACTGTTTGGGCACAAAGCTGGTACTGACAAGCTGGGCATAAAAGATGGTACTGGTAAGATTGGAGGAGAAGGTGCCACTAGTAAGTTTTTGGAGGGGCAAAGATGGCACTGACAAACTGTTTTGCCATAACAATGGTACTGACAAGCTGGGGACAAAAATGGCACTGGTAAGTTTGGAGAACAAAGATGGAGCTGTTAAGTTGTTTTGGAACAAAATGGCACTAACAAGCTGTTTGAGGGCAAAACCGGCACTATGGGAAGTGAGTGACATGTCACATGGTGATGTCAGGGAGCACAAAGAGGTGGAGTGGTCACCATAGAAAATGAAGGGTTATGATTGTTAAGTGGAGAAGTTGGCAATATAGCCACACCAAAAAGTTTTCCACCCAGACATCTGTAGTCCTAGGCTCAACCCTGTGGCTCCTAACGTTGCTTGGGATGCGTAACCTGTGTTCCTGTTTTACCCACCCACATAAAAACAAATAGTATAACATAAGACATAGGATCGCCATGTCATGTACCAAATCATGCCTGTGTTGATTGGCATATGTGGGCAAGACAGATCTAACAATGAGGGAGTGTATCTGGGGCCACAGGTCAGCCATTCAGACTGCTTTCAGAGAAGAAACTACAGCAAAATCAGTGACAAAACTCTTCCTTGATGCAAAACATAAATTTTCATCAGTGATTGCCATAGACCACATACCAAATATTGTTTCCTCAATAAGAACTCTTGACTGGGGCACTATATATTAACATACAGCGAAACACATAAATAAAAACACAGGAGACATGAGGTCGTTGGAAAGTGTAAGGCCACAGTGCTTTATTACTGTGACAAAAAGAAATATGAGATAGGTATGCATCGATTAACATGTAAAAACCATAACATTGATAAATAACATTTGTAGGGATATCCTGCCGAATACCACACAGGAACCGCTGGGTTGGAACACCCTACCCTTCAAACTTCCCCCAGGGACTGAACCCGTGGAGAAATACAAATGAACATAAAATTTAGCATAACAGCCAATTGTAAACATCCCATACCTATCTCTAAAATTCAGCCATAATCTACGCGTTTGACCGACTTAAACGCGGAGATTCCTCCACAACTCAACAGCACGCTCAATACCCGTGGTGACCTCTAGGCACCACAGGTCGGCTCCCAAATCACTCAGGTGAACTCCATCGTCCCGGAAAAGCGCCGGGTAATCGGTCGTAATCTCTGGGTGTGAAATCACCAGACCCCCTTGCAACGCTACAAATCGAGCAATAGCCTTATTAACATTCAGACGAGCCCTATTAATCCCGGCCAACTGCAGAGGCGATGCAGAGGCACCGAACACAAATCGTTCCCACCCACATGTAGAACCAAAATCTGGGGAGGCCTGTCAAGCCTGATAGCCCGTTCCAATTCGAAAGAAACCCCTTCCCAGCGCAGGCCCCTCACCCCCATCCAATGAATCTCCACTTCAGGCAGGGCAAAACCCAACTGATGACCCGAACGCCGAAGTGCCGCTCTACGCTCTACATTGACCAATGCAGGAAAAGAAGCATGATCAGAGCAACGTATAGAGGGAATAATTCGACCCCAAACGGGAAGCTCCGTAACGACTTATTTATGCGTTCATTTAGCTGCTTTCTTTTTTTTTATTTTTTTTATATGTTTTATATATATATATATATTTTTTTATATATATAAATACATATATATATATAAATATATTTTTGTTTGTTTGTTTGTTTGTTTTTTTATTTTTTATATCAAAAGGGGGCGAATATAGGACTTGAAACGGGCAGATTCCCAGAGATCGCTACCCTCGAAACGCGCTAAATGCACCGTAAAACCTTTTCGGCATTTGTCTGTCTTGGAGCAATATACCGTATTTGCTCGATTATAAGACGACCCTGATTATAAGACGACCCCCCAAAATCTGAATATTAACTTAGGAAAAAAAGAAAAAGCCTGAATATAAGACGACCCTAAAGGAAAAAAGTTTTACCAGTAAATGTTAATTCATGTAAACTATTTTTTTTAATAAAAGCTATGATTGAGAAAAATATTTTTTTTGTTTTTATTTCTTGTATTTTCCAACCTGTCCCCCAGTTACGCACATCTGCCCCCAGGCTTGCCACTCCAATATGGCACTGTGGCCCATGATATGCCTTTTAACCCTCTATATGCCACTGTGCCCCATGGTATGCCTTTTGACCCCCTATGTGCCACTCTGCCTCCAGAAATGCCTTATACCCCTATATGCCACTCTGCCTCCAGAAATGCCTTATACCCCTATATCCCATTCTGGCATTTAGGGGGTTAAAATGCATATTATGGGGCAGAGTGGCATATAGGGAGGTATAAGGCATTTCAGGAGGCAGAGTGGCATTAAGGGAGTTAAAAGGCATTGTATAGAGCACTCTGCCTCCAGAAATGCCTTATACCCCTATATGCCACTCTGGCATTTAGGGGGTTAAAATGCATATTATGGGGCAGAGTGGCATATAGGTGTATAAGGCATTTCAGGAGGCAGAGTGCTCTATTAAATGCCCCCTTAACGCCACTCCAGAAATGCCCTATGCCCCCATTTAACACACACACACACACACACACACACACACCCTATACCCCCATTTAACTAACACACACACACACACACACTCTCCCCTCCCCTCTCAGCCCTCTCTTACCGGTGCTTCCAGCCGGGGCAGCGGGTTGACGTCGCCTTCTGCTGCAGCCGGAAGGAGGTGGAGTTGGCAGCGGGGGTTTGTATCCGTCCGTCGCGTATACTTTCCCCGGCTGTCAGAGATCAGAGTTCCCCGCACCGGTGCGGGGAACTCTGATCTCTGACAGTCGGGGAAGGTTTGCGCGACGGACGCAGACAACCCCTGCTGCTAGCCACACCTCCTTCCGGCTGCAGCGGACGTTGTCTACGCGGATCGCGTAGACGTCAACCCGCTGCCCCGGCAATACAGCAGGAAGCACCGGTAAGTGTGTGTATGATGGGGGGGGGGTGAGACAGGAGGATCCAGGTCCCCTGCAGCGGTGCGGGGGATCTGGATCTTAGTCTCCTAATCAGACTCTATTTGAGGTCTGATTAGAAGACGACCCCGATTAGAAGACGAGGGGTATTTTTCAGAGCATTTGCTCTGAAAAAAACCTCGTCTTATAATCGAGCAAATACGGTATGTGTAGACAAAGGACGTCCGTACCTGGAAAAATGTCACAATAACGCAAGCCACCGGGGCAGCGTCTGTTTGGGCTAACTAATTCGGAAATGTGAAACGCCCCAAAAAACGCAAGTGTGAAACTCAGCTGGAAAAGTGTACTTTCATAAGCCGAGGAGCAAACAGAAGGTAGAACATGAAACAGATGCTCCAATAAATCCAGTGTAACTGGGCGGCGAGTGTCACGATGAAAATAACCTTTCCTGTAACCCTTTAGAGCCTGTTTTACCAAAAAACATTTTGTGAGGTCTTGTGACCCCATTAAGCTTCAAATAAAAAGCCAGGGCAGCCATTTTGCGGGAAATGCACGACACAGACACACCGCTTGAGTAAGCGTCTCCCAAAAACCAGAGCAATACCGCTAACTTCTCCTCATCCAAGACCGGGTTGTCGACTTCAGCCAACTTAGCCAACCATTCGTCCCAAATTCCACAGTAAGCCGTCCACGTGCTATCAGCCATAGAGCGTCGAATTAAGGCCATCGCACCATTACTCCCAAATCCCAAAGTTCCGCTGGGCAATCCACTCCCTCCGTATCTGCATCGGGGGCCAGGGTCCGGAAGCGCTCTAGCTGAAACCGAGACAGAGAGTCTGCAATTTCGTTCTCAACACCAGGCAGATACTGAGCCCTAAGGTATATATTGAAACGTAAACAAAGAAAAAACAGATTGCATAACAATCTAACAACTGGAGGGGAGGATGCAGTAACACTGTTGATAGCCTGAACTACGCTTAAACTGTCGCAATAAAAACGCACCTTTTTGTTCCGCAGCAAATCGCCCAAACGTACACAGAAACCAATATCGGGAAAAGCTCCAAAAAGGTCAAGTTCTTAGTCAACCCCTCATCACGCCAGCACTGGGGCCAAGCCCCCACACTCCAATGTCCACGAAAAAACGCACCATAACCAGAAGAACCTGTCGCATCAGTCCACAGGCACAGATCAGAGTTCGAAACCTCGCTATTCAACCATAGTGTTTGCCCATTAAAATCGCGCAGGAAAATATCCCACACACGCAGATCGTCCCTATGGTCGTCAGTCACCCTAATAAAATGGTGGGGGGCGCAGGCACCGGACGTGGCTAATGACATACGCCTACAGAAAATACGACCCATAGGAATAATCCTACAGGCGAAATTCAGCTTACCAAGGAGTGATTGTAATTCCTTTAGGGTGACCTTCTTCCTCGAAACAACAGCCTGCACCGTAGACCTCAAATCAACCACCTTGTCTAACAGGAGACGGCAACACATGGCCCGAGAATCAATCTCGATACCCAAAAATGTAATAACTTCTGAAGGACCCTCAGTCTTCTCGGGCGACAAAGGAACCCCAAAAGAAGCGATGATACGCTGCGTAGTTTGCAAAAGAACGTGACAAAGCCAAGAATGCGGAGGGCCAATGCATAAAAAATCATCCAAATAGTGGATCAAGGAGGGAATCCCAGATTCCGTCCTAATGACCCACTCCAGGAAAGTGCTGAAAGTTTCAAAGTACAAGCATGAGATGGAGCAGCCCCTGGGAAGACAACGATCCAAATAAAAGTGACCATCCCACTTAAAGCCCAACAACCTGAAACTTTCCGGATGAACCGGAAGGAGCCGAAAAGCAGCCTCCACGTCAGTTTTAGCCATTAGGGTACAGGCACCATACGCCCTAACCCAGTGCAAAGCCCGATCAAAGGGTGTATAAGAAACAACGCAATACTCCCTATCTATCCCATCATTTACCGAAGAGCCCTTCGGGTAGGACAAGTGATGTATTAATCTAAACTTGCCCGCCTCTTTTTTAGGGACAACACCCAAAGGAGAGACAATCAAATCAGAAAGTGGGGGAAAACGAAATGGGCCCGCAACTCTCCCCAAATCGACCTCCTTCCGCAACTTCTCGGTGACCACCTCCGGAAAAGCCAAAGCAGACTGCAAATTTTAACATCAACCGAACTCCGTTCAACCTGACAAGGAATATGAAAACCATCTGTAAAACCGAACCACAACAATTCAGCAGCCACCTCATCCTTATAACGCCGATGCCACGGTAGCATCGCGGGAGCCTTCACCGGAGTTTTCCCCTTTTGTAACAGTGCTCGTGGCGGAAGCAGATTTTGCCTTTTTTAAGCATTTAGATGATGCATGGGTCTTCCGGGGTTACAGGAAGACCTGGCCGGAGCAGTAACCCGGAGCCACAAGGCAATGTCCTTGCGGTCCCAAAGAATATTCTTCCGGACCGACATCCGCTGCCGGAACTGCTCGTCGTAACGCAGCCATGCCATACCTCCATACACCCGATAAGCTTCACCTATGCTATCCATATAGCAAAATATAGCAATGCTCAGGGTTCTTCTCGCCAATGACGCTCGCCAAAATGGCAAAAGCCTGCAACCAGTTGGTAAATGTACGCGGAATGAGGCGATAGTGCCTCTTTTCTTCCTCCTCCTTCTTACTCTCATCCCCCTTGGAGCCCCTGTCCAAATTAAATTTCTCCAAGGGAAGAAGGGAAAAAAATTAAATATACTCGCCCTTCCATATACGCTCCCTCACCTCCTGTTTTTTAAGGTGTGCCCCAAGCGGACCCTCGAAACACAGATAAACTTCCCCATGCGCCAAATCACCAACCCTTTCAGCCTTATCAGAACTTTTTTCCATAGCCTTTTCCACCGCCTGCGGCGACGGTGCCACCGCGGCAGGTGCAGTCGCAGGTGGAGCAGACACCGGGCCGACAACGGAACCCAAAGAGGCAGGCAAAACACCAACGGGCTGGGGAGAATATCCACTCCAAACTGCCTGTGGGCATGGGTTACCAGCCCGGACCCTATCCTCACATTGCTGTAAGAAAGACCGAAAACCCGCAAATAAATCGAAAAAGGGCAAATTAGACACCTGGGGTAAAGGAGGGGGGGGCGCAGCGCAGGAGGCGAGAGGAAGACCCCCAACAGCAGAAGACAAAGGTAAAGAGGTATGTGTAGGAGGGTGTGGTGCAATAAGACCGGAATCCTGAACATGCTCACCAGAACTGCCGGGTTGCAGGGGAGCCATTCCAGACGGCCGAAGATGTTCTGCAGCAGCCGAGACATCTGGAGCGGCACTGTCGTCAGGGAACAGCAACGGAGACCATCCGGACCCCTGCTGAGATGAATCCTGCTGATCCTCAGCTACAACAGATGAAGAAATCGTTGCACGGTCCCTTCGTGAGCGTGAAACAGCAGGCAAATCCCGGAAGACACCAACAAGATGGCTGCTCCCATCATCTTCACCCTGGCGCCTCGATGACGTCACAGCCCGCGACGACCTCTGTCGGCCACGTGATACACGAGGCATGGCAGCGGCCATATTGAAGGGAGACATGCTGCCGGGAGCAGGGACCACCACACCGGGAAACGGACGGAGGAGAAACACGCCTGGAGGATGCAGACCGTAAAGGGGTAGGTGGAATCGCGTCAGTGGAGCCGTTATCCTCAGAATCCTGCACGACCACAGGTTCCGGCGGGCAGGGAAGGACAGGAGCCCGTTTTGCAGATTTCCCCCGGTTGGTAGAAGACCTTCGGGATATACCACACGCATGCGATGCTCCCTGGGTCCCGGGAGAAGCAGGTCTGGGTCTCCTGGAGGGCCTCCTGGCAACCTCCGGGCTGAGCCTGGACGGAGGCCTACTCCTGCGGGTCCCAGCTGAAGCGGAAGGGCCAGCCCGCATCTCTGGAACTAACGAAGCCAACTTCTCTTGCAGCCAGGAACCATCATTGGCCACAGCAGCAGCCCTGATGGCAGCCAGCATTTCATCAACGTCCTGATCAGCCATAAGTAAGGTAATCTGAATTGATGATTCACTGTTCTATGATTCACTGTTTTATAACGGGTTACTGCTATACAACGCTGGTCAATAGTATCTGACCAGAGGCGGGAAAAGAGGGTCCCCTAAATAGATATGCCAAAAACCCCACCCCACAGGTTGAGGCACCCCATAGGATGTCCCCTAGATGACCCTTAAATCCTGGCCAGCATGCTTACTGTTAATACAGGCCCAGTTATGCAGCCCTTACTCTTAATATCCAGGGCTTGTCTTTACAAGTGGTTGGCTGCACTCTATTTGGGACTCCAATTGGTTTTTGTAGACAGTATGATTTTCATTTGCCCTTCTCTTTTCTGTTTGTTTTCTGCTCTTATCTCTGTGGTAACCAGGCATATCCTGGTTAAACTGTTTATTGCACCTTTCATTAGTGATTGCACGTGAGGTGAGTGACACAGACACAAGGAGTTAGAGGTTGTTATGATAAAGGTCTCTTTAGAAGGAGTTGGAGGTTGTCTTAATAAAGGTCTCATAGTGAGCCTGAAATGACATTGTTTTTGTGTGATTATCTATAGATGTCCCAAAAAAAAAATTATATATATATATATATATATATATATATATATATACACACAGTATCTCACAAAAGTGAGTACACCCCTCACATTTTTGTAAATATTTTATTATATCTTTTCATGTGACAACACTGAAGAAATTACACTCTGCTACAATGTAAAGTAATGGGTGTACAGCATGTATAACAGTGTCAATTTGCTGTCCCCTTAGAATAACTCAACACACAGCCATTAATATCTAAACCTTGGCAACAAAAGTGAGTACACTCCTAAGTGGAAATGTCCAAATTGGGCCCAATTAGCCATTTCCCCTCCCCAGTGTCATATGACTCGTTAGTGTTACAAGGTCTAAGGTGTGAATGGGGAGCAGGTGTGTTAAATTTGGTGTTATTGCTCTCACACTCTCTCATATTGGTCACTGGAAGTTCAACATGGCACCTCATGGCAAAGAACTCTCTGAGGATCTGAAAAAAATAATTGTTGCTCAACATAAAGATGGCCTAGGCTATAAGACGATTGCCTAGCACAGCACAGTAGGCAAGACCATACAGCGGTTTCACAGGACAGGTTCCACTCAGAACAGGCCTCACCATGGTCGACCAAAGGAGTCGCACATGACTTTGCAAAATAGACTTTTGAGTGCTGCCAGTATTGCTGCAGAGGTTGAAGGGGTGGGGGGTCAGCATGTCAGTGCTCAGACCAAATTGGTCTGCATGGCTGTTGTCCCAGCAGGAAGCCTCTTCTAAAGATGATGCACAAGAAAGACCGCAGTTTGGTGAAGACTAAGGACATGGATTACTGGAACCATGTCCTGTGGTCCGATGAGACCAAGATAAACGTATTTGGTTCAGATTGTGTCAATCGTGTGTGGTGGCAACCAGGTGAGGAGTGCAAAGAAAAGTGTGTCTTGCCTACAGTCAAGCATGGTGGTGGGAGTGTCATGTTCTGTGCCTGCATGAGTGCTGCCAGCAATGGGGAGCTACAGTTCATTGAGGGAACCATGAATGCCAACATTTACTGTGACATACTGAAGCAGAGCATGATCCCCTCCCTTCGGAACTGGGCAGCAGGGCAGTATTGCAAAATGATATAGATCCCAAACACACCTCCGAGACGACCACTGCCTTGCTAAAGAAGCTGAGGGTAAAGGTGATGGACTGGCCAAGCATGTCTCCAGACCTAAACCTTATTGAGCATCTGTGGGGCATCCGCAAATGGAAGGTGGGGGTGTGCAAGGTCTTTAACATCCACCAGCTCCTTGGAGGAGTGGAAGAGGACTCCAGTGGCAACCTGTGAAGCTCTGGTGAACACATGCCCAAGAGGGTTAAGGCAGTGCTGGAAAATAATGGTGGCCACACAAAATATTAACACTTTGGGCCCAATTTGGACATTTACACTTAAGAGTGTACTCACTTTTGCTGCCAAGGTTTAGACATTAATGGCTGTGTGTTGAGTTATTTTGAGGGTACAGCAAATCTACACTGTTACACAGGCTGTACACTCACTACTACATTGTAGCAGAGTGTAATTTCTTCAGTGTTGTCACATGAAAAGATATAATAAAATATTTACAAAAATGTGAGATACTTTTGTGAGATACTGTATATATATCTACACACACACACATATATATATATATATATATATATATATATATTGTGACAGAAAGCAGGGGATGATAATGGAAGGAGTGTATATATCCCCTTATATTTTGCAGGGTGGTTACCCACAATAGGTTTTCTAGCCCCAGGGAAATGTACTGTTAATATTGGACTTATTAACGTCTGTTGTTATTTGTGTGTTTTGGGTCCCTGGGGTGGAGCATTTGGAGAGTAGGGCGGGCCAGTGCTCCACTCCACAGTTTATGAGCAGCCGAAGACCAGCAGGTGGGAATCCAGTCCGGAGATTATCGGATACTCTCCTAGTACTCACCTGGTTCCACTAATTAATGGGAGAGGCAGTTAAGTAGCCTCCTGGTCTCAGTGCAGAGGAGAGATCATTTGGCTCCCTGAGAGAGAGGGAGAGAGCTACCAAAAACACTAACTGCTGCTATTATTGCATATACTCTGTTGTTTTGTTTGTTGGGAACGGATAAGCCGTCCAACTGTAGTTAGGTTGGAGAACCGTGTATTAGTTAGTGCTCACAAGAGCAAGGTTTTTGTTTTGATTTGTTTATTTTTCCTGTTATGCCTGTGACGAAAAATAAAAACAGGCCCAGCCTTTTATTTTACCCTCCTCGTGTCTGAGCCGTCTCTGCAGCCTTGAAGACTGTGTGTAAGTAAAGATTCCCGGACAGAGTACCAAAGTGAAGGGGTATTCTGTCACATATGGTGGAGAATGCGGGCAACACACGAACAAGTCGGTAAGGTGTAAAAGAGACTAAAGAAAATGGAGGATGTCATTAAAGCACTTATCCAGTGCACCACAGTGCAGCAAGAAACTAACAAAAGGGCAGCTGAGACTAATACTATACAGCAAGAGAATATCGCTGCACTACAGCAACTGGTGCTAGCCCAAAAAGAAAACATAGAAGCTATGATCAGGCAAGCCGCATTAGCTCAAGCTGAAGCTCATCAAATGCTCAGAGAGGAGCAGCAAAATGCCACTCGTGCCATGCAGCAAGAGATCCAGGTCCTATCTGAAAGGCTTACCAGGGACACCGCAGAAGGACTGCAAGGTCCCAAGGTAATCAGAGCAAGTAACTATCTGCAAAAGATGGTGCCTACAGATGATGTTGAGGCCTACCTTATGGCATTTGAGCGAACAGCGGAAAGAGAAGGCTGGCCTGTGGCTGAATGGGCAAGCTTAATAGCACCGTTTCTAAGTGGAGGACCCCAAAAAGCATACTACGATCTGGAACCAGACCAAGCAAGGGATTATAACAAGCTAAAATTGGAGATCCTGGCACGTTTGGGAGTCACAGCCGCTATCCGCGCACAGAGATTTCACGCCTGGATGTACAGCCCAGGAAAAGCCGTTCGGTCACAGATGTTTGACTTGATACATCTCGCCAGGAAGTGGTTACAGCCGGAGGTTAACTCATCAAGCTACATAGTGGAGCAACTAGTGATGGACCGATTTTTGAGAGGTTTACCAGTTACTCTCCGCCGGTGGGTCAGTCAGAGCGAACCCCAGACAGCTGACCAGTTGGTTGCTTTAGTAGAGCGGTACATTGCAGCCGAAGAAGTAATCCAACATCCGGCAACGGAGCGACCTCGAAACCTAAAAAGCCCCAGCAAATATGGTAAGACTGCTCCTGGGAAAAGGGGAACTTTTGAAGAGCAAGTAGGCTCTTATAATTCCAGGGACATAACGCCAAGAGAGAGAGGTTTTTTCATGCAGGAAGAACCTACAAGGGACACTAGAATGATAAAATGTTTTAAATGTCGGGCATTTGGACATATAGCAAAAGACTGCCCTGATAATATTGAACCAATGGAATGTAACTTGGGTAATAATAGGGATGGTTATTCATTATATTCACGATCCGTGTGTTCTGCAAACAAAAGTGGTTGTGAAAAAAATCATCCATGGTGTTCGGTGACTGTGGAAGGGAAAACAGTACAGGCCTTACTGGACTCTGGAAGTATGGTGACTCTGCTTGACAAGTCTTTGGTTCCCGACATTTGTATTGATAATTGTAATAAGGTAGATATCGCATGCATACATGGGGACATACACAATTATCCTACTACTGTAGTACGAGTTGAGACACATTGTGGCACAGTAAACTGTCAAGTTGGCCTGGTACCAAAATTAGCACACGACATGATAATCGGTAGAGATTTCCCACATTTTTTAGGGTTATGGGATTCCTCTGAGAATAATGCATCTAGGTTGTCGGATGATTTTCCTTTTGCAGAGATGTTGGTAGACGAGCTGAATAATGATGAGAAGCCTGAAGCTAAGTTGTTATGTCCTATTAAAACACTAGTTGGCGACAATCCAGAACAAACTGACACCTTGAATAGTCCGGAACAAGACATGGGGTTAATTGATTTAGAAGTTAGCCCAGGTAACTTCCATAGTGCACAGTGGGCAGACCCTACTTTATCAGTGGCTAGAAGCACTATTGCAGTAAGCAACGGATCGCCTACTGACCCAGGAAAACCACTTACCTATCCGTATTTTGAAGTTGATAATGACTTAATATATAGAATTGGTAAAAAAGAGGCAACAAAACAGTTGTTGGTGCCACAAAGTTATAGGCGCACAGTGTTAAATCTTGCACATAGCCATGTCTTAGGGGGTCATCTAGGAGTGGACAAAACAAGAGAAAGGATACTCAGAAGATTTTATTGGCCAGGGGTGATTGCAGACATAACAAATTACTGTGCATCCTGTCCTGATTGTCAGCGCACCGCCCCATTTAAAGCATTCCGTAGTCCATTGGTGCCCTTGCCCATCATTGAAACCCCATTTGAACGTATTGCAATGGATTTTGTTGGCCCGTTGGTGAAATCTGCGAGAGGACACCAATATATATTAGTAATATTGGATTACGCCACCCGATATCCCGAGGCGATACCTATGCGTACAACCTCTGCAAAGTCTATTGCCAAAGAGTTGTGGATGATGTTTAGCAGGGTTGGGATCCCAAAAGAAATTTTGACAGACCAGGGAACACCATTCATGTCTAATGTCACTAAAGAGTTATGCAAGCTCCTTAACATAAAGCACCTGAAAACATCTGTGTATCACCCACAAACAGATGGCCTTGTAGAGCGGTTTAACAAAACCTTAAAGGCAATACTAAGGAGAGTAATTGATAAAGACGGGAAAAATTGGGATTTTCTGTTACCCTATTTAATGTTTGCCATTAGGGAAGTGCCCCAAGCCTCTACGGGTTTTTCACCATTTGAATTATTGTATGGTAGGCATCCCCGGGGGCTACTTGACATAGCTAAGGAAACTTGGGAACAAGAAGGTACTGCATATCGTAGCGTCATTTCCCACATAAGCCAAATGCAGGAACGTATGGAAGCTATTATGCCCATAGTACGAGAGCATATGGAAAAGGCCCAACAGGATCAGAAGAATAGTTATAACAGGAACGCCAGGGTTCGGGTGTTTCAGCCTGGTGATAGAGTCCTAGTCCTGGTCCCCACCGTAGAAAATAAATTCCTAGCAACCTGGCATGGACCATATGAAATTATTGAAAGGGTAGGAGAAGTAAACTACAGGGTGAGACAGCCAGGCAGAAGAAGGCCTGAACAAATATATCACGTAAATCTGCTTAAGCCATGGAAGGACAGGGAAGTCTTAGTTGCAGTGGAAGCCACTACCTTTCCCCTAAAGGATAATGTGGAACCAGAGGTTAACATACCAGTAACCCTGTCAGTACACCAGACACGTGAGGTGAAGGAATTTATTAGATTAAATACAGATGTGTTTTCTCCAAACCCAGGCAGAACAAATGTTATAAAACATGATATTATAACAGAACCAGGTAAAAGGATCTACCTCAAACCTTATAGAATACCTGAAGCTCGCAGGGAAGCAGTTAGGGCAGAAGTAAAAAAAATGCTACACCTTGGGGTAATTGAAGAGTCATGCAGTGATTGGAGTAGCCCTATTGTACTTGTACCAAAACCGGATGGTACAATAAGATTTTGTAATGATTACCGTAAATTGAATGCCATCTCAAAATTTGATTCATATCCCATGCCCAGAGTTGATGAGCTAGTAGAAAGACTGGGGAAAGCCCGTTACCTTACTACACTTGATTTAACCAAGGGATACTGGCAGGTTCCGCTAACAGAGCGAGCGAAAGAAAAAACTGCTTTTTCTACCCCCGATGGTGTTTTTCAATATAAGGTTTTACCTTTTGGGTTACATGGAGCCCCTGCCACCTTTCAAAGGATGATGGACAGGTTATTGAAACCACATATGCGTTATGCAGCTGCATATTTGGATGACGTAGTCATACATAGTGAAGACTGGGGATCTCACCTTCCAAAAGTGCAAGCCGTGTTGAATTCAATCCGAGATGCTGGGTTAACGGCTAACCCGAGTAAATGTACAATTGGCCTAGAGGAAGCCAAATACTTAGGGTATTCAATTGGAAGGGGTTTAGTGAAACCTCAACAGGCAAAAATAGAAGCCATACGCAATTGGCCGCAACCAGCCACTAAGAAACAGGTGAGAACATTCTTAGGTTTAATTGGATACTACAGGAGGTTCATCTCTGAATTTGCTACAATTGCAAGTCCGTTAATAGACCTTACGAAAGCAAAAGCCCCTGTGTTGGTAAAATGGTCCCCAGAAACTGAGAAAGCATTCAAAAAGTTGAAGGAAATCATCTGTACCCAACCAGTGTTAGTAACCCCTGACTTCTCCAAAGAATTCATTTTGCAGACAGATGCATCTGATGTTGGACTGGGTGCAGTCCTTTCTCAGGAAAGCCGAGGGGAAGAGCACCCAATCTTGTACATAAGCAGGAAGCTTAACCCACACGAAAGGAATTACTCTATTGTAGAGAAAGAATGCCTTGCTATAAAGTGGGCGGTAGACCACCTTAAATATTACCTGCTAGGGAGAAAGTTTAGACTGGTAACTGACCATGCACCACTTACATGGATGTGCCAGAACAAAGAGAAAAACAGTAGAGTAACGCGCTGGTTTCTGAGTTTGCAACCTTATCACTTTTCAGTAGAACACAGGGCTGGATGCAAACAGGGAAATGCTGATGGGCTCTCAAGAATGCACTCGCTGATGTCTATGGTCGCTCACCCCATCAGGTCTGAGCTGGGGGGGAGGATGTGTGACAGAAAGCAGGGGATGATAATGGAAGGAGTGTATATATCCCCTTATATTTTGCAGGGTGGTTACCCACAATAGGTTTTCTAGCCCCAGGGAAATGTACTGTTAATATTGGACTTATTAACGTCTGTTGTTATTTGTGTGTTTTGGGTCCCTGGGGTGGAGCATTTGGAGAGTAGGGCGGGCCAGTGCTCCACTCCACAGTTTATGAGCAGCCGAAGACCAGCAGGTGGGAATCCAGTCCGGAGATTATCGGATACTCTCCTAGTACTCACCTGGTTCCACTAATTAATGGGAGAGGCAGTTAAGTAGCCTCCTGGTCTCAGTGCAGAGGAGAGATCATTTGGCTCCCTGAGAGAGAGGGAGAGAGCTACCAAAAACACTAACTGCTGCTATTATTGCATATACTCTGTTGTTTTGTTTGTTGGGAACGGATAAGCCGTCCAACTGTAGTTAGGTTGGAGAACCGTGTATTAGTTAGTGCTCACAAGAGCAAGGTTTTTGTTTTGATTTGTTTATTTTTCCTGTTATGCCTGTGACGAAAAATAAAAACAGGCCCAGCCTTTTATTTTACCCTCCTCGTGTCTGAGCCGTCTCTGCAGCCTTGAAGACTGTGTGTAAGTAAAGATTCCCGGACAGAGTACCAAAGTGAAGGGGTATTCTGTCACAATATATATATGTTAGAGGCTATGGCAATGGCCGTATTTGTGGGCGGAGTCTGGGAAACTACTTAACCCCTACCACTCACCCTCAGGTGTGATGCGTTGAGTCGGGGTCATGCTTTTCCTGAGTAGCAGCCTGAAGCTTTGGTGGGCGGCCAAGTACAGTGAGTTGTGTTAGCGTTGTTCCAGTATCCTACACGTTGCTTCGCTCAATACCTCTTTCAGCTACCAGGTAAACGGACAAACGCCGGTTTGTCCACTCTTTATGTCGGCTTGGCTGTTGGTTTAGTGTTAGAATGGCTTTTAACCGTTGGTGCTCCAACTTCCGATACCGATCCAAATTACTTGCTTTACGTGGGAAGTATGCGTCACCGCTGGTCCTGAGGGGTTGTGTACTTTGGCACATATATGTGCATAGATATTTTATGCTGTGTTAGGTTCCTGGGGGGGCTGGTAATATTTTACGGTTTCCATCATTATCCGTTATAAGCCTTGGTGAGTTGACCTGCTTGTACGTACCTTACATAACCTACCGTGGTTTCATATTCATCTTCTATCACGCACGCAAGTTCTATACCTACATTTCCATTGTAGTCAGGGTAGGCGAGCTCCAGTTGTTCCAGACCTATCACGCCTATGGGTCCATACGGGCTGAGACTTTGTTTTTTAATTGACTGGCGTTCAGTCTACTCGCCCGTACTACATACGTCACATGTACAATACTCATAACATTCTTACTCGTCCACTTGAACCAAACTAGACAGAGGTTATTATTAGCCTGTTCTCGCCACAGGTATCCTCCGCCTTTGTAATCAAAGTCTGACACGTCTTTCCAACTTGTATGCCTAGACTCTCCGTTTTTAATTGATCCATCCAGTCCACATGGATCGGGTTGGCATACCGGGCCCTCGCACGTACATTTCCCCTAGGTATCTGCATGTCCAGCTTGTTACCGTATGGTCGTGGGGGTCCCACCTCGTTCTAGACTCACATCTTGCACGGCTCTGTCCAGGTGGTTTTCACTCCCTCCCCCTTCTCCGCTACTGTGTTTTCTCACAGTGACCACAGTTTATCGATTTGTTTTCTCCCAGCCGTCACGTCGAACGTCTTGGACCTTCAATATTTGGACTCCGTTCCGAGACCCCCGCCAGAGGGTCTGACTGGGGTCGCAATCAGTCCTTCAGGGCTTGGACTATTCCCAAGCTTGCAGCGGAGTTACAGAATAGCTTACCCAGCCACGGCCAGAAAGGCTGAACTATTCAGACTTTTGTTTGCCACTACGGCACAAGCCTCAACTTCGGAGGCTGTGTCTCTGCAGTCCGTTAATACCTCGATAGTCCAGATTCATAAAGTGTTGAATTCTTTCTCTTGCTCTATGCTTCAGCTTCAACAACGTACGGAAGCTTTGGAGAGAATGAACACCGGTAGTCGTATACTGGCCACCTATGTCGCACAGCCAACAGCCGGCAGCCCCTCTGCCTTTAGGTACGGGCCCCACTAACCCTGCTGTCACCCCGGCTCATTTTGTGTCGGCTAGTATTAGGAGAGATATCTTGGAAGGCAAAGATGTTAACCTTGCTTCTCTTTTGATCACCACGCATGATATCGCCGACAATAAGTCAAATGCTTGCGGGGATGTGTCAGTGGTTCTTAAGTCTAAGGATCTCAGCTTGAACAGGAAACTCTCTATCCCAGAGTTTGTGCTGACGTTTAGTCTGTTTAGGGATACAATCTGCTAATTGGGCTGTGCTTGATATGGAGCTGTTTTGTAGACACTCTGCTGGGATTAAGGCCCCGCTTTGCTCCAATTGCCAGTCTTCAGCTCACACCACCAACTGGTGTCCTACAGCTGCTCTGGCAGCTTCTACCAGCTTGGATAGGGGAGGGGCGCAGCTTCAGCCATCCTCTTCAGCGACACCACAGGTGGATAAGTTGGGCAGGCCCATTCGTTATTTAGGAAAGGCTCAGATTTGCAATCATTTTTACCTTGCAGTATGCAATTATGCGCAGTGGCGGTTGCTTCACGTGTGTTTCATTTGCTATAGGGCGCACACTATTAAGCAGCAGCACAGCTGACTGAGCCGGGTCAATGTGGACCAGTTAGCTACATATCTGCAGGGTCGCCCATCTCAGCATCTACGGGCTTTTTTAATAACAGGTTTCAATTCAGGTTTTCATACGGGTCTTATCGCCCTTCCCCGGTCCTCGTTTGAAGGGCATAATCTCCTCTCAGCAGAGGCAAACCCCCGGGTCCTGTCAGAGTTGCTTCACACAGAATGAGATAAAGGGATCATTATAGGGCCTTTCAAGGAGCCTCCCTTTCATGTTTGGAGGATTAACCCCATTGGCGTCGTTCGAGGTAAATTCTCCAATAAATACCACTTGATTAATGACTTGTCAGCGCCTCATTCTTCCTATGTCCCCAGTATTAATTCATTGATTCCTTCTGAGGAAAATTTAAATACTCATTAAAATGCTCATCGGTTGACATGGCCATTCAAAGTATTTTGCACGCAGGCAGGGGTGCTTGGCTGTCTAAAGCAGACATTTGCGATGCGTTCAAACTTCTCCTATCTTACCTGCACTATGGCAGTGGTATGGAATCAGGTGGGTGGGGCAATATTTTTTTGCAGTCAAACTTACATTCGGATGTAAAAGCAGACCCTGGCGTTTCGATTCCTTCGCACAAGCTCTAAATTGGATTCTGACGCATCAGGTTCACTGTCATAAGGTCATCCACTGGATCTTCTGGATGACTTTCTTTTGATCGAGCCTCCTGAGCATCCGCCCCAGGACCTCCACAGACTCAGGTCCGTGTTTCAGGATATTAATATCCCGTTAGCCTCTCATAAGGTAGAGGGACCAGATAGGATAATTACGTTCCTAGGGATTACGTTGGACACGTCCCGCATGTTAGTTGTCTCCCGCTTGACAAGTTGGACCATATTAGGCAGCTGAGTCTTCTCAGCTGCCTAACTCCAATCGTTGCTGGGCATGCTTAATTTTGCCATGAGACTTATTCCTCAAGGCAGGTCCTTCATATCCAGGCTTTTGTCTTTACTACCCTTAGCGCCCGTTGATAGCTCTATCATTACTTTAGATGTAGCAGCACAGGCAGATCTTGTTATGTGGGATGTATTTTTACGTAACTGGAATGGTGTGTCTTTGTTCATCCCTCAGCCGTCCCCTGATTCACTTCGGCTCTGTTCAAAGTATACCCTATAGTTGCCGCTGCTTTTGTATGGGGTTATTTATGGTCAGGTAGGACCGTCATTTTTCATACAATCAGGCCACGGCTCTTATCCTCAATAAAGGTCGGTCTAAGTCACTGTCGGTCATGTCTTTTTTGCTTAGGCTTGTGTGGTTATCTCTGCATCATAATTTTCATTTCCTGGGCGCTCACATACCAGGAGTGTTAAACTCGGCGGCCGATGCCCTCTCCAGAGCTAATTTCCGTATGTTCTTTTTACAGAATCCAGCAACAGACCCCTTACCCACGCCTGCACCGCACTTCTCCCAGCTCACCATGGATTGAAAGTGCATAAGGACAATGCCCTTGCCCTTATCGACAGCTCCCTGTCCCATAATACTAGAAAGGCTTATACCACGGCCTGGAATACTTTTGCAAGATTCCAGGATTTATATCCCGGCCAGGGGCACAGTATATACTAGCCTTCATATCTTATTGTCACACGGACCTTAACCTGTTGTATAGTACCATTAGACTGTATCTGGCGGGGATACAGCGATTTAGGTCTATAGCCGACCCCGACGTTTCTTCGTTGTTTGCTTCTAGGCCAATCAAAGAGGCGATTGCTGGGTTGCAGAAACTACAACGCCCATCGCGCATGAGGTTGCCTATTTCTGGTACCCTGGTTCAAGGTATGGCTTACTAGCTCAGCAGTTCTCCATTTGGGGTACTGCAGAGCTTGGTGCTCAGGGCTGCCATATTTTTAGCCTTTTATGGTTTCCTGCGGCCCAGCGAGTTTTCTTACTCGGGCAGTCAGTCCCTCGTGCTGCGGAAAAACGATTTAACCAAGGAGCCGCAGGGTTACCACTTGCATTTGCGACTTTGCAAGACACATCAGACAGGACCGGGCATGTTCATTAAGATTTTTGCTACACAGAATCAATGGCGTCCAGTGGCAATTCTGGACCTACTGTTATCTGTTTAGCAGACAAACCACCAGATAGTTCTCTGCTTCCTTTCCCGATTAGACCCCTTACCACCATACAGTTTATTACACATGTACGTATCCTATTGGCTAATTTAGGTTGTGACCCTAAGAGTTTCTCAGCTCACTCCTTCTGTATAGGCGCAGCTTCAGCTGCTTCTAAGAATGGGGTGCCAGCCCACGTCATCAAGCATCTTGGTAGATGGAACTCTGGGTGTTATACTAGGTACATCCCAGATCTGCAGGTGGAAATGGGTATTGCTTTTTCTAAACTTGTTGACTGATCACCTTGTTGCAGTTTTGGAATAAATATTTGCAATGCTTACCTTTTGGCCTCTTTTTGGCGTACCGTCCCTCAAGATCACGGCACACCTCAGATCTTGTAGGTAGGCCTTTCGTCAGTCTCACTATTCTCGTTCATCACACTAATGTCCCAAACTCTGTACACAAGTTAGAGGCTATGGCAATGGCCGTATTTGTGGGGCGGAGTCTGGGGAACTACTTAACTCCTACTGCTCACCCTCAGGTGCAATGCGTTGAGTCGGGGTCAAGCTTTTCCACCACCCTCTCCTTATCTTAATTCTCATTACTTGGGTATGCCCTCTTTTTGGCGTACCGTCCATCAAGATCACGGCACACCTCAGATCTTGTAGGTAGGCGTTTCGTCAGTCTCACTATTCTCATTCATCACACTAATGTCCCAGAATCCGTACACAAATATATATATATATACACATACACACACACACTGGCCATTTTATTAGGTACACCTTGCTAATACCGGGTTGGGCCCCCTTTTGCCTTCATTCTTCGTGGTATACTTTCTACAAGGTGCTGGAAACATTCCTCTGAGATTTTGGTCTATATGGACATAATGGCATCACGCAGTCGCTGCAGATTTGTTGGTTTCACGTCCATGATGCAAATCTCCCATTTCACCACATCCGAAAGGTGCTCTATTGGATTGAGATCTGGTGACTGTGGAGGCAATTGGAGTACAGTGAACTCATTGTCATGTTTAAGAAACCAGTTTCAGATGATGTGAACTTTGTGCCATGGTGCCAAACGGGCTGATCTGAGTACTTAAGAAACTGGGATTTTCACACACAACCATCTCTAGGGTTTACAGAGAATGGTCAGAAAAAGAGAAAATATCCAGTGAGCTGCTGTTGTGTGGACGAAAATTCCTTGCTGATGTCAGAAGAGAATGGGTAGACTGGTTCGAAATGACAAAACAGCAACTCAAATAACCACTCGTTACAACCAAGTCCCATAAGAAGGGACTGGGCAGGTAAGGAGTCTCCCCAGAAATCCAACAATGCCCCCCTCCCCAACTCAAACATACCCCCATGAGTCCTCGGCATTAAAGAGTTAACGTGACAGATACATAATTTTTAAGAGCATTATTAGATATATCTACATAGTCATATAAAAGTATACACCTAAACAAACACATTGCAGTAGTATTTTCATTGCACTAATAATTCTGTAGCTCAGATTGACATTATAGTACTCCTGCAATAACGCATTATCAGAGCCCTATTATCTAAATAATGAATAAATCATACTGCTATACAAAAATATAATATGTACAACGGAAAAATATATACGTAAACAGAGAATTCCACATACATGTCTATAATTGCACCAATAAAACCCTAAATAAATCACAATAGTTGACTTGGCCTCAGTCTTTAAAAAAATATGAGATAATACCTAAAATAAAAAATACACCCATTTAATCTCACGTTGTCCTATATGAAGCATATGGTCCCCTCCTCTTTTAAATTTTTGCACTAGTTCTATACTGATAAATTAAAGGCCCTTAGGGTCTCCTTTATGAACACATCCCCTCAGTAAAGTAAATCTTCCTTACATAAAGTAACTACTATTTATTACTCTAAATAAAAATACAAAAGGGCCAGGCTACAGTAGCAAACGCCTTTTCAGTATTAGCAGACAACAGGATGGAATGTCCATCCCTCCCAAGCATGAGACATCAGGACAGGTGAGCCTAGGATTAGTTCTGTCCACGTGCAGTATTTCTTTGGTGACATTCTCCGGTAACTAAAAGCACACATACTAACACCTACTCACTTTCACACTTTTATACACTTACATGTGCATACACTATCTCTCTCATTTGCAACACCATAAGGTGATACACATACTCACACAAAAACCCTACACTTACACCCACCTTCACATGCATGCTAACACCCAGTGGCGTCGCTACAGGGGGGCAAGGGGGGGCAATTTCCCCCCCTAGGTTATTCCTTGCCCCCCCTGTTGCCCCCCCGCCGAATTTGGAACCATCCAGCGGATTGCCCAGGACAGTCCCGCAATGGGACTTTAAGTCCTGGGCAGCCTGAAACGCTTATTTTTTTTTTGGACGTGGAGGAGAGAGAGGGGCGCCTAGCAACCGCTCGACCCCCCTCACTCTCCTCCACGAGGCCTCTACCTCCGCCGCAGTGCCGGCGTTTCATACTGAGCGCCGGTATATGACACCATATCGCTCAGGAGTGAAGGCAGAAGCCTCGTTCTCCCGCCGCAGGACTTTAAAGGTGAGTGAAATACAAAGGGGGGGAGTAGGGAAACAGGAGGGAGAGGGGTTAGAAAGTGATAAGGGAGGGAGAGGGGTTAGAAAGTGATAAGGGAGGGATAAGGGGTAGAAAGTGATAAGGGAGGGAGAAGGGGTAGAATGTGATAAGGGAGGCAGAAGGGGTAGAATGTGATAAGGGAGGCAGAAGGGGTAGAATGTGATAAGGGAGGCAGAAGGGGTAGAATGTGATTAGGGAGGCAGAAGGGGTAGAATGTGATAAGGGAGGCAGAAGGGGTAGAATGTGATAAGGGAGGCAGAAGGGGTAGAATGTGATAAGGGAGGCAGAAGGGGTAGAAAGTGATAAGGGAGGGAGAGGGGGTACATGTTAATGAGTGAGTATGAATTAATGTGTGGATGCATTGTGTGAATGCATGAGAGTATGCATTAATGTGTGAATGAATTGTCTGAATGAGGGAGAGCATGAGTTAATATGTGGATGAATTGTCTGAATGAGGAAGAGCATGAGTTAATATGTGGATGAATTATCTGAATGAGGGAGAGCATGAGTTAATATGTGGATGAATAGTCTGAATGAGGGAGAGCATGAGTTAATGAGTATGTGTGCATCATAGATGTGTAATTGTGGAAGGGCAAAGATGGCACTCACCGGGGAATTCTCTCTGACAGCGGGGGAAGGTCTGCGCGATGGACGCAGACAACCCCCCTGCTAGCCGCAGACAACCCCCCTGCTAGCCGCACCTCCTTCCTGCTGCAGCGGAAGTCTACACGCTGCCCGGCCAACACACCGGAAGTCAGAAGCACCGGTAAGTTTTTTTTGGGGGGGGGTGTTAAATGGGGGGCATAAGGCATTTCTGTAGGCAGAGTGCTCTATGAAATGCCTTTTAACCCCCTTAATGCCACTCTGCCTCCTGAAATGCCTAATACCTCCCTATATGCCACTCTGCCCCATAATATGCCTTTTAACCCCTAAATGCCAGAGTGGCATATAGGGGTATAAGGCATGTCTGGAAGCAGAGTGGCACATAGGGGGTCAAAAGGCATATAATGGGGCAGAGTGGCATATAGAGGGTTAAAAGGCATATCATGGGGCCCAGTGGCATTTAGAGGGTTAAAAGGCATATCATGGGGCCCAGTGGCATATAGGGGTTTAAGGCATTTATGGGGCAGAGTGACAAGCCTGGGGGCAGATGTGCATAACTGGGGGCAGGTTGGAAAATAAAAGGAATTAAAAACAAAATATTTTTCTCAATCATAGCTTTTATTAAAAAAAAATAGTTTACATGAATTAACATTTACTATAGGAGACTTTTTTCCTATAGGGTCGTCTTATATTCAGGCTTTTTCTTTTGTTCCTAAATTAATATTCAGATTTTGGGGGGTCGTCTTATAATCAGGGTTGTCTTATAATCGAGCAAATACGGTAATAACTGCAATGCTGTTTTCATGTATTTATTTGATCTATACCTGCAATGCTACGTTTTATATATTGTTATTGTATACCTGCAAATACAGGATTTGTATGTCTGATTCTGTTGATTTGATATATACCTTCAGTGCTGAGATCACAAGTGAATTTCAATTGATCTATGCATGCAAAGCTGGGTTTGTGTGTTAATGTGTTCTATACCTGCTATCGGCAGCAGGGTCTAATATATATATATATATATATATATATATATATATATATATATATAGGCAGCAGGGACTAATATTAATATATAATCGGCAACTGGGGCTAATATTTATATATATATATATATATATATATATATATATATATATATTTACTCACAGAGTCCATTGCACACCATTCCAAATATTCCAAGCCCGGTGCTAGTAACCAGCAGTTTCCATGTAAAACACTTTCAAAAAGATGGTCAGCACTCCAGGTCTTTAAATAGACAATTTCATTTTATTCAAAGTCAACGTTTCAGTCATTACTTTCATGAATAAAATGAAATTGTCTATTTAAAGACCTGGAGTGCTGACCATCTTTTTGAAAGTGTTATATATATATATATATATATATATATATATATATATATATATATATAAATCAGCAGCAGGAACTAATATTAACGAAACTGCCAGTTCAGCTGTAATTTTGAAATCATGTTTCAATCATAGTCTTTACTTCAAAGAGATAAGTACTCATTATGTAGATAAAAATGCATGTCTAATGCGTATATGTGATGGGCCATCACATAAATCAATAATAAAAGGAGGGGCTTGCTGGGGGCATTAATACAAATAGTGGTGGCTGGAGGCGATTATACAAGGGTGTGGGGGCACCACATTAATCTATACTAGAAGGGTGCTGGCTGGGGCATCAATACACAAGGGTCAGAAACACTAAGGGGGTATAAACAACAATGCAGTGTAAAAAATCCATCCTGATGTAGATGTCAGTGACGTAGATTGTGTCCTGCTGTTTGTGTGTTTTTGGTTATCAGTGTACCAGAGCCTGTCCTGGGGTGTGTGTGCGTATAGGTCTTGGTGCGGCACAGCCTGTCCTGGTGTGTGTGTTTTTGTGTCCGTATGGCATAGCCTGTCCTGTGTGTGTGTTTGGGTGTCGGTGTGGCAGAGCCTGTCCTGGTGTGTGTCTGGGTGTCAGTGTGGCAGAGCCTGTAATGGTGTGTGTGTCTGGGTGTCGGTGTGACAGAGCCTGTCCTGGTGTGTGTGTCTGGGTGTCGGTGTGACAGAGCCCGTGTTGGTGTGTGTGTTTGGTTATCTGTTTCCTGGCAGTTGGAATTATTTAATTTATACTTATCCAGAGATAAATTGCCCTCCTTAAGTTGTAGTGACTTCAGGGGACAAAACATTCAAGGCCCTGAAATCATTTAGTGGAAACGTTGAGGTATTGTGTTATTTATGCTATAATATTTATTTCAAGGATTAGTCGTACTAAATTGTGGCTTCAGGCTTCCCATGTTGAATGACCGAGTATTATGTTAGTCCAATAACAAAAGTATCATTCCATTACTTTTGGCAATATATATATATATATATATATATATGTATATATATATATTCTCAGTGGTATGATTTAATGGTGGAAATTATGAATGCCCCCCCAGTTTGACTGTAGTATCTTGTGTGCCCCCCCCTATATATCGTTTCTAGAGTCGCCACTGCTAACACCAGATGCTAACATACACACACATTTTAACACCATAGAGTAACATGCGCACTACAAACACTCACACATGCTAACACTATATGATAGCATACATGCTGGCTCTATACAATAATGCATGCTCAATCAGCCTGTCCTATCATCCATGCAGCTAACACAGCTATCCATCCCTCATTATTACGCTGTGTGGAGCCCTGTCTTTACTGCAGCTTGCACCCTCTCTGCGTGCTTCTGCTTGCCACTGTGGTGTCTTCTAGTGGTTATTGGGTCACCAGGCTGCCATGCACCCCTGGCACCCACAGTAGTGCACCCCTGGGGCCAAATAACGGGGCATATCCTAGTCTCTGTCAATGCAGTCAGATGCTGGATATTGAGGGTGGAAAATATTGGCTTACCTTACAGTATCATCTATGTGAAAGGGAATAAATATGTAATATTTGTCTTGGGGGTGTAAAGATTGTCTTGGGGGTTTTTGTGCGAGTACGTGTATCACCTTAGCAGAAAATTATGTGTGGTAAATGTAAAAGACATGGCCACCATATTTGTGACCCAGTTCTACTACTTTGAATAAAAAATGGTCTGGTTCCTCCCTTCCAGTAGGGTACGTTGAACATATAACATCCCTGTAAAGGCTGACAAGTCTGGAGTCTTTAGATTTATGAACCACCGAGAATTTTTCCACAGGAGAAGGCTTTATCATCCACCAAGTCATAAGAACTGATGAGAAGGGAGACAAAATTAATGTCTTTCACTTCCAAGATATCTTTTCTAAGATTACCATGAATACAATGGGCTAGACAAATTGAAGGAGACCTAATAGAGAACTTACCTGTCCCCATAGCCCCTGGAGGGGTAGGGTGAGAATGGGGCAGGACCTGTAGCGGGGAAGGGAGACGGTCCTGCCGTTGCAAGCTGGGATTCCAAATTAGCTAACTTCTCTTGAAAGGAAGCGACCAAGGCCACTAGCGAGGTGAGCATGTCCCTCATTTGAGCCAAGTCCACAGAGCTAGACTGTGGAGGGCTAGACCTAGGAGGAGGAGTCGGGGGACTAGTAGCCAGTAGCCAGAATAGTTCTGCTTTCCTAGCTGAGGCTGAAAATGGAATTCCTCTTCTTGTTAATTCTGCTGTCAATTTGGGAATTGTTTGGATTGATACGACATGTCTAAGAATATAAAGAAACCTAGTCAGATACTACTGGCACCCGGACCTATATCTGATACTAACTCTATAGTTAACCGAGCTCTGTGATAGAGCGGGATGAAAACTTAATTAACCTAGCTAAGATTGAGGAATGTACTACTAGCTTGAGGGGTGTAACCTCCAAACGAGGAGGGGAGATTGTCTCGGGGAGGAGAACTAACTAGTTCACGGAGGCAGACTACCTTTGCGGTGGCATAACGAGATCTCAGTAATAGAGAATATTGCCTACTACCTGGCTCACTAACCCTCCATGGTTAATTATCCCACTGAATCACATGTTCCTTCAGCTAAGAAAGAAGGGTCCGGGCACTAATGACAGGAACTGACACTCTGAGAATCTAAAGTTTTATGTGGTATGGTTAAAGCAGACAGTGACTCTGACAGTTAAACTCATTAAGCAAGTTCATTATGTGATTCACCAGTGAGATAAGTACCTAGTAAGCAACAATAGGAAAAGCCAGTACCTGAGGTACCGGTCGCCTGAATGACTGCTTGAGAGGTGTCTAGGTAAAGGAGACCGTACTGCACAAAGTACTGGGAGACCTAAAGCAACAAATATACATACACCACGTGACCTCAGAACTTATCCTAACATGCACAAGCGTGCACACTCACTCTTATTTGCGCTCTTACACGTTCTCTCACACTCTCACTCGTGACACTCACGCTGTCTCATGCTCTCTCATCCTTTCACTCATGCTCTCTCACACCTCGTACGTTACCAGTGTTTTCCCCTTTAGACCCAGCCTACCCTGAGGCAGTGCCGATCTTGGTCCGCTTGTAACAATTTGACAAACTGTGTGCTCACCCATGCAACCAGGATACTTGGGTTAGGCCCCCCATTTGCACCTGAACAGCTTGCAGGTACCCTTCTTAGCAGTGGCTGATGAAGTTCCCTTAGACCCTCCGCTGCTCCCCCCCCCCCCTCCATGAAAGGGCTATGCTTTTTAACTACATTCCCGGGTTAGCTGTTGATTACTAATGCAGAGAACATCTGGAGGTATCTGTGTTACCTGTGCTTCTTCTGCTCCTCCTTCCTCTTCTTGACCCCCTCTTTTGTATCTAGTGAATGCTCTAGAGGAAGCAAAGAAAGTAACTGGACACAAACCTCCCGTTTCCGACTTCCCCCTCTGCCATGCTAACCGCATCCTCCACCCCCACAGGAAGGACAGCTTTGCTGACATTCAACTCCACTTTCCCCCCCTGCACAACTATCCCCCGGGACCCTCCCAGCTATGTATACGTGCGCGGGCCGCACTCATTTTTCACTGTGAGAAAATATGGCCTTTAATAAAATATGCAGATTAAAATTAAGTAAATGACACAAAACCTTTACTTTTCCTCTCACTGATTTCTGGGCCTAGAAAGTTTTGTGACTACAAATGCAGAATTCTGTATAAGTAAAAATAAATCAGTTCTATTTATTTTAGGGATGCACTAAAATGAAAATTCTGGACCAAAACCGAAAATTCAGGGTTCACTTAGCCGAAACTGAAAATGACCCCCCACACACTTTTAATAAAAGTAAGTTACACACCAAAATTGTACAAAAAATTATATATTATGATTGTTAAAAGCAATCTCAGGCATACCCAGATTCCAGCATGTACTGGTTGGCTGGGCATTGTATTTTTTGTCCAATTTTAGTGTGTAACCATGCTTTTATTAAAAGTAACACACCACAATTGGACAAAAAAAATCAACAATATGACTTGGCATTACTAACAGCAAACACACTCTTTTTATACCCAGGCAACCAGTAAATGCTGGAACCTAGGCATGATGGGACTGTGATTGCCGTTAGCAGATTGCTGTTAGCAATCACACTCCTATCATCCCAAGTCAGCCAGTACATGCTGGAACAGGGTGGCTGTAAGTTTGGACCCCATACTGCTGGCAGCATCAATACACAAGGGGGACAGCTAGCCAGGTTTCAGCATGTACTGGCTGACTTGGCATGATAGGAGTGGGATTGTTAACAGCAATCACAGTCCCATCATGCCTAGGTTCCAGCACTTACACATCCATGCTATTACACACACATAAATTCATTCACCCCCTTACCTGCACTACAGCTCTCTCAATGCCGATCACAGACTTCAGCAGGGGGCGCGGCCTCCCTCGTTCTCCCCACAGAGGAGGCAGGACTGGAGCAGAGAATAGACCCTCCCACAAGTAAGCAGCAGGGCTCTTGTGATCCTGGCTGCCGATCTCACGTGGGCCGCACCTCGAGGTCCCGCATTTGGATGCCCCTGCCCTATAGTATCCCCACTATTGACCCACTCATTGCCTACATGCCTGTAATAGTACTGTTATGCTGCAATGAGTTCAGATAAACACCAGAACAGTGCTGCGGATGATATAAAGCGACCCTTCCTACAGACTATGGACCTTGGTACGGAGTGCTACGTTTCCCAAAGTACAAGAGACTCTAAAGACTGTGGAGCTCGGAAACAGATTTGCGGAGCCTGCATTTTCAGACGGGGTTTGTGTGGTTTTACTTTCCATCGGTTCAGGACTTATAGAACAAAGCACTCCATGGCCAGTATTTGCACCTGGATCTGATAGCCAGCAGGTTTCAACCAGAAGTCAGGGAAACGCCTGTGTTTACCATCCTCCCCATTGACTACAATAGTGGCCCCCTACTGGGCTGAGGTGGACTGAGTGCGAATACTGAGCCATGTGCAAAGGAGGACCTGATGGAGAATTGTGTGTGATTTGTACGCGTTTCCAAAATAAAATGAGTCCTGTTTTCACTTCAGCATGAGTGCTATCTGATGCTTGGGGTGGGCTATGATACTTCATTGTCCTTTTTATGACAATAGTAACACTAATCCCTCATGATCCTTAGATCTACCAACCCTAGACCTCAAAACCTAGACCAGGAGACCTGACACTATGTTGTTCAGCCCCCCTTCCTATGACCCACATGACTCATGGACCCCTCTGCTCCTGCTCCACTACATGGGCCCCCTGAACAGAAGAGCACCTGCCAGCCCCTCCCGGTGCTCTAATACCTTCTGCTGCCGACTCCCCACCCAAGGTGACCTCGACTAGCCACTTCTCATATCCATTTCCCACATACCTAGATCCTTGTTGCTGCACCCATGACACATCCTTGACCGGGGAGCAGGTAGCTGCACCAGCCCGTCCTCTTCCTGACCTGACTGCTTCCTCTCTTCCACATATGCCGATCCTCCCTGCTAGGGAGCGAGTCCTCCTCCAGGCCAGACCGCTTCCCTGCTTCATCATCTTCACTAGGATGCCCCGCCGGGGCTCAAATGCTGTGGTGGATGCTGCCTACATCCCTCTGTAGTGCTGCATTCTAAGAGGCCTCTAGAGGCCAGGAGAGCGGATGGAATCCTACTAGTGGCCTGCATCTCGGCCTGATGATAGAGCTTCTTCCCCCGAGACTGCACTGGCGGGACAAACGATAGGGAGGACGGGTTCTCTTGGTAGGCTTCTTTGGAACTCTGGCCTGGTCGAGCATCAGGCCTAGTTGTTCCCACATCCACATCCAGATCAATGCTAAACAGCAGGGAAAGCAGGAGGGGAGAAAGGGGGAAGAGATAAAAAAGGCCCACAGACGACAATGACAAGGAATGACAAACACCACAAGGTAAGGTTATAAATTAAATTGTCCCTATCCTAGCAGCACACAACCTTACATACCCTCCCAATAACTTCTCTTACATTCAAGAAATGCCACCAAGCCTAGCCCTACTCAGAATCCAAGTCAGGGCCCACCCTGACCCATTCTGGCCCCCCATGGGCTTAAATCTAAATAAAGTAGTAACAAAAAAGTAAACCATAAATTGGTTATATTACATTGTTCTGTCTTTTGTACCTGCCCAGCTTTGTTCCATTATTTAGTGGGAATATTGTGGAAGCCAACGTAAGCACTGCATGGCTGACTACCTCTAAGTAACTCTAATAATAACAGCCATTTGAGGCCCATTTCTTGGAACATCAGATAACACTGATATTCTATAAAGCATAAGTTTTTGTTTTCCTGCTATCTGATAAAAATGTGAAGCTTTCAAAATGACCACTGAACACTTGAATAGCCAACTAAACAATGATTAATTACTATACAATTGAAACTTTACCCTCTTGCCTTTTGGGTCAGTGGTAACATCAGATTCAAAAATACAATTACTCTCTTCAGTAGTTAATCATTAAGATTCAGGCCACAGCTTGTTTTCTTTCATCTGCAGAATCAGCATCTGGTCTTTCCATCCCCCAACTAAACGCCTTGCAGAATATGTGTTCAGCTTGTGATATACAAACCTCCAGTCAGCTCCAGTGCTGGCTTGGGGAAAGCTAGGGGCGGGGGTGTAATTTCTGCCAGACAGTACAATTGCAGAAAGAAATATTAAAGCCAAAACACTAAATGTCCTAGCTGTTGAATCTTGGAATAGGGGCTTGCAAATGGAAATATTATGTGATGTGAAAAATGGTACTATAAAAGTAAGGTTTGGTGCATTATTCCACATACCTTAAATATAAAGTTCACAAAACAGCCAATAATTTGCACTGCACCTTCTTACCAGGGAAGTAAGGTTCAAATCCCACATGAAGTCAACCTTTTCTTACTTAATCAGTGTTTGTGAGCTCCTACAGCCACAATCTATTGGGGTAATATATACAGATTAAATTTAAATAATTTTGGATTTAAGGTATTTTATACAAAAAGTACTTGTGCGCTTACAGTCTGTAGTGTGTAGGAAAGAGCCTAGGCTAACTGCAGAGATTAAATGTGTCAGAAAGTTCCTCCTAACTGGGAGAAGATCATGTCAGAAGAGAGTAGTCTGTAGGGGAAGAAGCCAGCAAAAAAGTGTTTATAAAAAAAAAAAAAAAAATGTTGGGGTGATAGGTGTAAGGGGACTAGACTTGTGCATTCGTTTTCAGCAAACATGAAAAGAACACGAACAGTGTGTTTTCATTGTTCAAACCGAAAAACGAAGGAACGACGGTGGTAGCGCCAAAACGAAGACGAAGACACACAACATGAAGAATCTTCTTGTTCATCTTCGTCTACTAATCTCCCGGGTCCCTTCCCCATCTAGCCTACCTTATCTACGCAGAATCACAGGGGTTGACGGAAGTGGAAATACGTAGGTTCGCCGTCAGGGGTTAACTTGGCCGGCAGAGACCACTGGTCGCCCTGCTTCAACAATTAAAAGTATGTACGAACGACCAGTAAAGTCGCTTGTACAGACCTTTAACTGTTGGAGCAGGGAGACCAGTAGTCTCTGCCGGCCAAGTTGCTGGACCAAGATTTTAAAAGTCTGTACAAGCGACTCTATTGGTCACCAGTAGGGGGCTTGCCTGCCATCAACCAATGAAGTACAGGTGTACTTCATTGGTTGATGGCAGAGGAGGCCCCTGCAGGCAACCAATAGATTTGCTTGTATGGACATTTAAAATCCTGGTGTCAAAGCTGCTGCGTAGTCTGTACCGCGTTAACCCCGTATAAACTCCTTCTACAAAAAACGAACACGAATGAATGTATACGAATATTCGCCCAAACCAAACACTGGAATGGGCGAATATTCGCGGAATACGAAGATCCCCCCTTCCACAAAGACAAACACGAAGAGTTGGCCGGTGCCCAAGTCTAAAGGGGACCTATATTTAAGGGGGGGCTGCCTTGGGACAATTAAATAATACATTAATGAATGCACAAAAGGGGTGGGTGGCCGGGTGCAATTCTAGAACAGAGCTTACTGGCTTTTCATTAGACATTAGCATTGAACAGGAGTAGGTGGATGTCAGGACCAGGGCGAGCAGGTCGGGTAGGAGTCCATGTGCAGGGGATATGGGGAACTCTGTCTGTACTCCTTTATGCATGGTGACACTGAGATAGGTACAGACAGAGTAGCAGGACTGGATAGGACGAGAGACAGGAGCTGAGGCAGGTACAGGCTCGGGAGCTGAGGCAGAGAGACGGGAGCTGAGGCAGGTACCGGCTCGGGAGTTGAGGCAGAGAGACGGGAGCTGAGGCAGGTGCAGGCTCGGGAGTTGAGGCAGAGAGACGGGAGCCGAGGCAGGTACCGGCTCGGGTGCAGGTGCAGGCACCGGCTCGGGTGCGGGTGCAGGCACCGGCTCGGGTGCGGGTGCAGGCACCGGCTCGGGTGCGGGTGCAGGCACCGGCTCGGGTGCGGGTGCAGGCACCGGCTCGGGTGCGGGTGCAGGCACAGGCTCGGGTGCGGGCCCACTGGCAGGTAAGCCCACAGGCAGGTTCAGGCACAAGTACAGGCTCGGGTGCGGGCCCACTGGCAGGTAAGCCCACAGGCAGGTTCAGGCACAGGTACAGGCTCAGGTGCGGGCCCACTGGCAGGTAAGCCCACAGGCAGGTTCAGGCACAGGTACAGGTACAGGGGAGGCCCACTGGCAGGGCGGACGGGAACGGAGGCCCACTGGCAGGGCGGACGGGAACGGAGGCCCACTGGCAGGGCGGACGGGAACGGAGGCCCACTGGCAGGGCGGACGGGAACGGAGGCCCACTGGCAGGGCGGACGGGAACGGAGTACTACCGGGCCAGGCACGTGTACAGGTTCATGCACGGGTACGGACTTACGCTCGGGTACTGGATCATGCACGAGTACCGGCTCAGGCACGGGTACAGGAACGGGCTCAGGCACAGGTTCAGGCTCAGGCACGGGTTCAGGCTCAGGCACGGGTTCAGGCTCAGGCACGGGCACGGGTTCAGGTTCAGGCAAAGGAGCAAGCTCAGGTACAGGTAGCGGCTCAGAGCAAAGGCAGTCCTTTAACATCAATGCCAAGGCCCTGACTGATGGGCAGGGCAGGTCTTATAAAGGCAGGCTTCACTCAGTTCATGAGGCGCAGCTGTACCTGATAATCAGGTTCAGCTCACTCCAGAGGGAGGAGGGTGGCCACTAGCGGTAACTGAAGTATTAGCCTGAAGTATAATTCAGCCATGGTTCAGGCAGCAGAGAGTGGATCCTGACAGTGGATGATATTAAAGTTGTACAGTCCATCCATCTTATCTGTCCAGCCACCTCTCGATGAACTGACACAGAGCGCCCCAGACGTAGTTACATAGTTACATAGTACATAAGGTTGAAAAAAGTCCATCAAGTTCAACCCTTCTACCTAACCTTCCTACTCTTGATCCATAAGAAGGCAAAAAAAAACCTAATTAAGCTACTTTGAATTCTGCCATCAGGGGAAAAAAAATCCTTCTTGACTCCAAATGGCAATCTGATTTCTCTTTGGATCAAGAAGCTCTAAACTATTAATTCTATTCATAGCCCTGCATGTCATGCCTTTCTAAGACCCCTTGAAGACATATAATGTATTTGATAACACCACCTCCCTAGGCAGTGAATTCTATACCTTTATTGTCCTTACTGTAAAGAATCTCTTCATTTGTCGTCTATGAAACCTCTGCTCTTCCAGTCTCAGAGGGTGACCTCTTGTTCTTTGTACATTTCTGTTAATGAACAGGTCACTGAAGAGCTCTTTATATTGGCCCTGCATATATTTATATAATGTTATCATATCCCCTCTAAAACGCTGTTTTTCAAGTGTGTATAATTTTTACATTTAAAGTCTCTCTTCATAACTAGTATCTCCCAATCCCCTTATTAATTTTGTAGCCCTCCTTTGCACTTTTTTAGTTCCATAATGTCGTTTTTAAGGACTGGTGCCCAGAATTGTACCACATACTCAAGGTGAGATCTTACCATTGACCTATAAAGAGACAAGATGATATCCTCCTCATGTGAATCAACTCTTTTTATGCATTCCAAAACCTTATTAGCCCTTGCAGCTGCTTGCTGGCATTGCACAGTCTATTGTCTACCATTATTCCTAAATCCTTCTCATTGGTAGTTTTCCCCAAGGATATTGCATTTATAGTATAGTTTGCATTGTTATTATTTTTACCATAATGCATAACTTTCCATTTATCTTTGTTGAACCTCATCTGGCACTTGTACGCCCAGTCCCCAACTCTGCCTAAATCCTCCTGCAAAGAAGAAACATCCAGATTAGTCTGAATTACTCTGTCTAATGTTGTGTCATCAGCAAAAACTGTGACATGGCTCTCAATGCAGCCTGGGAGATCATTTATAAATAAATTAAAAATAAGAGGACCCAGGACAGATCCCTGAGGCACTCTACTTAATACCTGTGAGAAACATCCATTCACAACAACTCTCTGCATTCTATCTTTTAGCCAATTTCCAATCCAAATACAGACATTTGCCCCTAAACCTGTTTCTGTTAGTTTGTAGAGTAGCCTTTTATGTGGGACCGTATCAAATGCCTTAGCAAAATCCAGATAAATCACATCTACAGCCACACCCAAATCTATATTTTTACTAACTTCTTCATAGAATGCTAAAAGGTTGATTTGACAAGACCTGTCTTTTACAAATCCATGTTGACTTCTACTAATTGGATTCTGGATCAAGACATGTTCTTGAATGTATACCTTTAGCAACCCTTCAAATAATTTCCCCACTACCGATGTTAAGCTTACTGGCCGGTAATTGTACAGTGAGATTTTGATCCCTTTTTAAATATGGGCACAACATCTGCCTTGCGCCAATCTAATGGAACTATGCCTGAACTGAAGGAATCCCTAAAGATCAGTAATAATAGTTGGGCCAGAATTAGGTGTAGCTCCTTAAGTACCCTTGGTTGTATACCATCCGGTCCAGGGACCTTGTCTACCTTAACCCCTTAAGGACCGGGCTTAATTTTTCTTTTTGTACCCTTTGGGGCCGAGGCTGTTTTAACACTTTTGCGGTGCTTGTGTTCAGCAGTAATTTTCTCCTTACACTCAAGTTATATATTGTACACACTCAAGTTATATATTGTTTTTTTCAGGACAAGATGGGCTTTCTTCATATAATTTTTTTGATCATATCTTATTTACTTTAAAAAAAATATTAAAACATGGTGAAAATTTGGAAAAAAAACATCTTTTATGACTTTTATTTGAAAAATATTTTACTCACCTACAAAAGCAAGTAAAAAAACTAGCTAAATAGATTCTACTATTTGTCCTGAGTTTACAAATACCCAATGTTTTTATGTTTTTTTGCAGTTTTTTTGTAAGTTATAGGGCAATAAGTACAAGTAGCGTTTTATGATTTCCAAACCCCTTTTTCCCAAATCTGGTCATTTTACCTGCATCTTTGAAGCCGATTAACTCAATTTATCCCCATCAAACCATATATTTAAGTCTATGTCTCTTTTTACATGCATTTTTGTGCAACAGCACTGTGACCCATTTTATGCTCAGATTAAACATTTTTAATCAGTTCTGTCTTTGTTCTCTAATCGAATTCAGCCTAGAGATAGCCTTTTGTATACATATAGATATGTCACGTTACTAAGCGGTTAACTATATAAATATCAGTTTGGGGATTGTGTAGTTATCGCAGTCTGATTGTTTTTGGGTAACCTAAGACGCCCGGTTTTAAAGTTCTTGGTGGTTGCAGCGTGTTTTACACTGGGAGTTTTGGGGTGACTGGTTGGGGTTGGTGGTGGTTGCTTGGTGCCCTGCGGGGAAAGTGACCAAACGCGCCGGAAGTCTGGTTGGCGTTTGACCCTTGTTACACCCATGTACTCCCACGTCGCGGCACGGCCGATAGCCTTGCTCGTGACAGTTAGTAATTACCAAAACCAGACAGGCATCCATTCTGGTTGGGGTCTCTACTAATTCTGACATAAATTGGTCATTAAGCAGGTTCAGAAACTTGCTGCCCTTAGTGGAACTAGTTCCTCTATTCCAATCTATATCTAGGTAATTAAAATCTCCCGTGATTAAAACTTCATTCCTATTTGCAGCCTTTTCAATTTGAAATAGCAGCTGATCTTCCCCTTCATTACTAATGTTTGGTGGCTTGTAGCATACACTTACAGGTAGTGTGCGGCTCTTTTTACTACCTAGGCTAATCTCCACCTACATTGTCTCCACGTTACCACTGCCATTATGCACAGTTTCCTTAATAATGGGCTATTTATTCTGTCCTTTCTAAAAAGCGAGTAACCTTGTAAATTAACTGACCAGTCATGCGTATAATCCCACCATGTTTCCGTGATACCGATCCAATCATCCTGTTCATCACATACCAATATTTCTAGCTCACCCATTTTGTTTGCCAAGCTTCTCGCATTTGCTAAAAGACATTTAAGGTTACCACCTATTTTTGGTTTATCAGTTGACAAATATTTCTTGACTGCAGCTTTTGTACTATAAAGCTCCATATTGTCACTGCTAACCCCAGAACTGCTCTCACTCCCTTTTCCCATAGCTAGACCCCCAATCTACTCTAGTTAACACATCATTACTATCTTTATCCTCCCCCCAGAACCTAGTTTAAAAGACCCTTGATTCCTCTAGCCATCCTCTCCCCTAGCACTGCAGCTCTTTATTTAGGTGCAGTCCATCCCTGCTAGGGATTTGGGTTTTTGGAGAACTGGGCAGACTTTGCAGTCGGCTACAGACTCTAGTCTGTAGCCGACTGCAAAGTCTGCCCAGTTCTCCAAAAACCCAAATCCCTCTTTCTTACACCACACTCTTAGCCATGCATTGATCTCCCAAAGCTCCCGCTGTCTCCCTGATGTTGCGCGTGGTACCGGTAATATTTCAGAGAATATTACCTTGGAGGTCCTTTGCCTAAGTTTCTGACCTAGTGCCCTGAAATAATTTTTAAGGACCCCCACCTGCCCTTAACTTTGTCGTTTGTACCAATGTGCACTACGACCGCTGGATCATCTCCAGCGCCTCCCAACAATCTGTCTACCCGCTCCGCAATATGTCGAACCCTAGCACCCGGGAGACAGCATACTGTTCGGCATTCGGGGTCCTGACGACAGATTACCATATCGACCTCCCTTATAATCGAATCCCCTACCACCAGCACCTGTCTAGCCTTCTGGCTCCCCACTATGCTGAAGAGGCTCCTCTCCTGACTGCAAGGAGAGTCCGTCTGCCCCAGAAATGCTTCCTCTGAACTGGTTTCCCCAGCATCTTCGCACAAACTGGCAAAAATGTTGGGGAGATCCAGTCCAGAACAAGCCTCCCTAGCTCTCCGGCCCCTTCTGCCCCTTACATAACTAACCCAGCTCTCTGCCCTTGAGACCGCTTCTTCCCCATCTCCACCCCCCTCTACACTGGCCCCAGCCAATGCCTGCTCCATAAGCAGTAAGCTCCTCTCCATGTTGTCTATGTCCTTCAGTGTTGCCAGTTGCCTCTTTAGATCTAGTATAGTACATTCCAAAGTAGCAACCTGCTCACACTTGCAACAGCGGTATGGCCCCTGGGGAACTCGCTCCAAGAGCGCATACATTTTGCAAGAAATGCACAAGAGTGGCATTATCCAACATACATACTAATGTAAGACGCACAGTATATATAAATATATACCGTATTTGCTCGATTATAAGACGACCCCCCAAATCTGAATATTAATTTAGGAAAAAAGAAAAAGCCTGAATATAAGATGACCCTATAGGAAAAAAGTTTTACCAGTAAATGTTAATTCATGTAAACTATTTTTTTAATAAAAGCTATGATTGAGAAAAATATTTTGGTTTTATTTCCTTCTATTTTCCAACCTGCCCCCCCAGTTATGCACATCTGCCCCAGAAATGCCTTATACCCCCTATATGCCACTGTGCCCCATGATATGCCTTTTAACCCTCTAAATGCCACTGTGCCCCATGATATGCCTTTTGACCACCTATGTGCCACTCTGCCTCCAGAAATGCCTTTTACCCCTATATGCCACTCTGGCATTAAGGGGGTTAAAAGGCATATTATGGGGCAGAGTGGCATATAGGGAGGTTTAAGGCATTTCAGGAGGCAGAGTGGCATATAGAGAGTTAAAAAGGCATTTCTGGAGGCAAAGTGGAATTAAGGGGGTTAAAAGGCATTTCATAGAGCACTCTGCCTCCAGAAATGCCTTATGCCCCCCATTTGCCTTGTGCCCTCTTATGCCTTATGCCCTCCAGTGCCCCCCCCCAAACTTTCCAGTGCTTCTGACTCCCCTGTCATGTAGCCGGGGCAGCGTGTAGATGTCTACGCGATTCGCGTAGACAACTTACGCTGCAGTTAGAAGGAGGTGTGGCTAGCAGCCGGGGTTGTCTGCGTCCATCGCGTAGCCCTTCCCCGGCTGTCAGAGATCAGAGTTCCCCGCACCCTGACAGCCGGGGAAGGTCTGCGCGATGGACGCAGACAACCCCCGCTGCTAGGCACACCTCCTTCCGGCTGCAGCATAAGTTGTCTACGCGAATCGCATAGACATCTACACGCTGCCCCGGCTACACACCGGGGACTCAGAAGCACCGGTAAGTGAGGGGGGGGGGGACAAGAGGATCCAGGTCCCCTGCAGCTGCGGGGGATCTGGATCTTAGTCGTCTCATAGGCAGACCTATTTGAGGTCTGATTATAAGACGACCCCGATTATAAGACGAGGGGTATTTTTCAGAGCATTTTTCTGAAAAAAACCTCTTCTTATAATCGAGCAAATACGGTATATAGAATTACAAGGATTTATACTTTACCCTCCTTGTTGCTTTTTAACTCCTTCTTTGCTTGTAACTCCTCACTTAGGAGATGCCAACAAGATTCGCCCCAGCTCAGGATTCGCTTGTTTGTCCAAGCTAAATGCAGCTGCAAAAGCCAAGCAGAACTCACATTATGCTTAAGTTTTGCAATAAAGATAAACAAAAGGTCATGATTAGATTTTAACACCTTGGCAACAATTGAAGTCTCAGGCATATCACATAAATGTATGCAGCTTGTAAAAATTCAGGTTCTAAAAACATCATAGGGTTACAACAAGCAACATTCAGCAACAGCAAAAAAAATTATTCGGGCCCTGTCCGGATTGATCTAATTTGCCATATTAAATATGGTGGTGCCCGTCTGAAGTAGCAAGTTTAGGAAGCGATCAACAATCGCCTTAAAAGCACCAGTGGTGCTGAAATGCTGCCTCTCACAAGATGGCGGCTTCCAGACCCACCTGAGACCTCTGGTGACACCACCACATCTTGGGGTGATGTCACTGTCAAACATCACCCCAATGTGTGTTCTGCAACATATCTTGAGTTTAAAAAGGTCTCATCTCATCTGCCCCATGTGCTATTTGGGAAATCTATCAAGTTGTCCGATTCAAATCATATGTATGATTGATAAGCACATTTAAAAACCAGCGTGCAACCAGTGTGTTTTAGTTGTTGATATTCTGTTTCTGTGCAGAGTTTAAGGCAGTTGGGCATTCTTGTTTATGGACAATACAAGACAAAACTATTTATTGATAAATATTATAATATATAATTAGGAATTGTACCAAAAAAATGTAAATGTCTGAGAAGGAGTGATTTCAGTTTTTGTGGGTTGAGCAGAGCTAGTGGCAGGCGTGCTGATAAAGTAGTCAGGTGACTCCTGCTATACCAGTCCCCAGTAGGCTGAAGCCTTCCTGCTTGAAGTTGAAAATACCACGAGTCGCATGCAGCAGGAAACAAACATCCTTGCTCTAGTAGGAATGAGTTTAGTTACTGCTAAAGACTCACTGAGGGGCCTTGGTGGGATGCAGGCAAAGACTTGTAAGATATTCTATGAACACAAAAAAAAACACTACCAGTGCCACCACAGTCACCACTGGTGATACCACTACCGCAAGCATTGCCAGCACTCCCCAGAGCATGTGCAGGCACTGTCAGATGATAGCAGCAGACCTATTTTTGATCCAGAAGAGGAAAAGGAGGCAAGGTCTACTCTTGCAACAGGAGTGGGCCTTACTCCACCTTGTGCCCAACTAGTAAAGGATATGGTCAATGACAATGTTGTTCATGACAATGACCTGGTTTTAGATTTTGAGCCAGAAAAGGAGGAGTCAAGCAATACATATGTGTTTGATGTGTTGCTCCTTCCACTATGCAGCAGCATAGCTATGCCACAGGTTTCCCTATATGCACTGGAAACACTACCACAACCATCACTAATACTATTATGGAAATAAACAAAAATCACTTGTACCACTTCTACCTCCAGAAAATATATAAGTGAAAAAGAAAAAATATTAATACTTATGAATATACTGACCAATAACACAACTGCAACTCACAAATGACCTATTAAAGCAATATCTAACTGCAAGTTCAAAACCCCAAAAAAGTGGGGTGCTTCTGTAAAACTAGAAGTAGAAAAGGTAAAATACATACAATAATACAAGTACTCATAGAGACAATATAATGGGATAGATTTCCTTTAAAAATAGACAGTTTACTCTCAAAATAATCATATTAAAAATACCAGTGGCACAGTGGCTTTGTAAGTAACAGCAGCAAACATAAAAAAATGCACATACAAGGGAGGGTGCACAGTATATATGTGCAAATGATGCAGTTTGTGAAGTTCTGAGGTACATTCTCCATTCATGTGCAAAATAAGGTGGAATTTTGTAAAGATGTCTTGAAGTATAAATTGCAATGAAATAAGAATCTAAATAAATCTAAAGTGCTTCCGTTTGTAAACGTTGAATATGGTGCAGTTGATGAATATATATATTGCACTGGAAATTCCAATGAGGTAAATTCCAAATAGGTGCGTACTTCCATTTACAGGTGTGATATACTGTAAGGTGCAGTTTCTAAAATATATATTGCACTTAAATGTACTCTAAATAATTCATTTTAAAGGATGTTAATATTAACCCCCCCAAAAAATAAATATTATATTAAATTGTATATCTTTTATTTTACCAGTAAATATTAATTCACATGTAAACAATTGTTTCATATTTAATAAAAACCATAAGAGAAAAATGCATTTCTTGTTTTTTTTTTTGTTTGCCGACCTGCCTCCAGTTATGCACATCTGCCCCCCAGACATGCCCCCCTCATATGCACATCTGACTCCAGGCTTACCACTCTGCCCCCACAATGTGTCTAATGGGGTCAGCCGGTGAATGTCTGCATGCCATCTACAGCTGCCCGGCACTAACGCCGTGACTTCTACAACAGAGCACCGGAAGGTCATGTCAGTGCTCCATCATAGAAGCCCTGGCAGAAGTGTACAGATGTTCAACGGCTGCCACGGAAGAGTATCCAACCTCAAACCCAGGGAAGGGAAAAACTTTAATAAATGTTCTTTATTAAAATTATAATGATTCTGACACCAAGGTTAGAATAATCTCTAACTTTAAGGCAAGACAGGAGGGTCATATTTGCTTTCTTAAAGTTCCACCACCAACGCCAAAGCCACAGGAGAGAAGGGGTGGAAATAAAAGGTGCAATATGTAGAAACATGGAGCCAATAAGTTGCCATCAAAATGTCTGCCAGACCACCGCCTGCATAGAGTGTGTCACGGATGCCCCAAAACTAACACAAGAGGCTCTCACTGTGACGTTAAGGGGAAAGTGGACGTGAAAAGGGTTAATGGCAAAAATCAGCCTGCAGGCTCACTTGCTGCTCTCACTGCAGGGCCCATAGCAACTACACTTTAACCCCAAACCGGTTCACCCCATGACCTTCTAATCTTTACTTGCTGCCACCACCATGTTCTATTGAAGGTTTTTTAAATAAATACCTATAGAGGCTTTGGTAACCCCCTGAACTGCTCAAACTATAGAAAAAACAAAATTATAATAAATAACTCTGGCTATCCCTGGAAGCGGAGAGGAGCTCAAATTTAGAGCACAAAGACAGAACTGATTAATTTAAAAATAAGCAGGGGTAAAACACAGAAAACAAAAGTAAAATAATCCATGGGAATTTCTTGATGTTAGGGTCCCTTGTCAGAATTTAAAAAAATTCTAAATTCTAATCCCAGGTTCCTATTCTTATAAAACCCTTGTTACTTTTTATCTGAGCGTCCCCCCATTTGTTTGGTTGGGGAGGGGTGTGTGTAACCTAGGCACTTTACGACCTGGGTCAGGTCCTGTTAAACTCCCTCCTGCCATGTTTGATGTCATTATGAAGGGCACACTGCCACAGAGAACATCTTCATGTCATGAAGTCTACTATAGAAACTTAACCATATTTCTCAAATCATAACTCTGAAGATGCTAGGTGCTGTCCCCCACATGTGACCCAAGTGCCTGGTTCCCTTTAAGAGTTTATGGGGCCCAGGACAGGACATCTGGTATCCTTTGAAGATGCCCTGCTTAGGTGCCGTTCCTGCCCTACTGATGTTATGATATGGTCTGGCCAGGACTCCAGATAACATTTATGTCAGGATGTGGCCTAAGAAAAACAATTTTTTTTCTTCTTCATGCAAGATACCTTGTTAACCCTGTAACATAAACATTTTGCATGACAGAGAGCACCAGGGACAAGAGAAAGCAACCACCAGATCCAGAGAGCCAAGGTGGAGGACGCCACCGGTCGAAACGGCTTGACATAAGAGAGCAACAATTACGAAGCAGAGAGCGAGCATAAAGAAGCCATATGTGCCAGGTAAGAACAAAGACAGGTGCTGGGGGTTCTAGCCAACTGAACGCCCCTGAGTAGGAGACAAACCTGTGGGTCCCTGCCCGCCGGTTCCCCAGACAGGCTGACATGAGCACCAGAAATGGCCGATGGATACAGGTTGATGGATGAATAGGGTTTAACTTATAAATCTGCAAGAGAATCGAGTATGGAAGGATGAAATGGGAATCCACTTGTTCCACACACCAAGAGTGCCAGACTCTCCAGGCCACCTTGTAAGACTTGTGTGTGTCTGGAACCCAGGACTTTTGAAGCAGAGTTCAAGGCCCCTCCGATAATCTGAGGCTCGCTCTGGGACCCTCAAAATCATCCAAGCAACTAGCGATAGTCATGCTTCAAGCACCAGAGAGTTAGGGCAACCCTCTGGGTCCACCAACAGAGAAGGAAATGACGTAAGCTCCAAAGGGGTCCTGGATGAATGTTTCCAGAAGAGCCCGGTATCACATATGGGAGGGCCACATGGGAGTGAGTCCGCGAGAGCGCCAGAGATGATGGACCACTCGAGGAATCATGGTGAATGGGGGAAAAGCATATTCCCCTGACTCAGTCCATTGGTGCAGAAATGCAGTAGTTGCCAGGGCTGCCGGGTCTGGAAGCCAACTGAAGAACCGATTCAACTGAGTGTTGGTTCTGGAGGCAAAAGGTCCAGAGACAGTGGACCTCGAAGCCGCTGGATCTCCAAAAATACTTGCCTGTGAAGCCTCCAGTCCTTCAAGCCAATGTCTGGAGAACTAGTCCGCCAACTGGTTTTGTTTGGACCACAAAGACATTTAATGCCCTGGAATTGATGGCCGGATGAAACTCTCCTGAACGCTTCCTCACCCGACAGCCCAGACTGACTGCACTGTAAAGTCTGTTGCAGCCTCCAGGGCTCACCTGTCAGAACAGTCATTAACCTATATGCTAATGACCTGACCAGCTGCATCTGCTTACCTGGGTGCAGCCCTCACCTTTCAATACCTGCTGATTCCTCCATTCTGGGCCTTTGCATTGCAGTGTATCCGCCTAATGCCTTGCCCTGTTCTGCTAGCAGCATTTCTGATTCTGATTTACCCGTTGTGACCCGGCTTGCTTTTGAATTTGTTCCTTGATTCTTAATCTGGCTCGTTTACTGCCTGTGTTCACTCGGCTTGTTTTGACTCTGCTCCTAGATTCCAATTCTAGCATTGATTTGTTTTTCTGGTCCTGACCCGGCTTGCCTGACTACATGTGCCCTGCCTGAGGGCTCCCTGTCATGTGTCCAGTACCCTACTTTGAGGATTCCCTGACGCGTGTCTGTGTGCCCTGTCCGAGGGCTTTTTAGCCATGTGCCCTGTCTGAGGACTTTCCAGCTTTGTGCCCTGTCCGAGGGCTTTCCAGCCATATTGCCAGTCAAGACCAGTTGTGTGTTCTATATCTGTCTTGTCAGCTTACTCCAATACAGACCATATCATATTACTATTTGTGGTGTTAAACCAAATAGAAAAATACAACACAAAGGTTTGTATACTTTAACAGATATTTAATAAGAGACACAAACACAGTAACCTACAATAGAGCCTCTGATATCCCTTGCAACTGGGCTCCTACCAGACCTGCTTACAAGAGTACTGACAGTAACAACCATACTCACCACTTGCCTCGTGGAAAGGACGAGCGTTGGCCAAAAGTTCAGCAAAAAGAAGCGCCAACTGCCTGTAGCCTCTGGGGCCCGACGACTGGAAACGGCTGGAGATCTAGCCCCGGGTCGTCCAGCCCTGGCAGAAAAACTTTGAGACTCCTGGAATACTCTCCTCATCAGAGTCTTGGCCTTGCTCCATGAGGTCACGACGATATTTTCCTTATCCGAAAATAAGGGCTCACTAGACTAGACAGGGGTCAGGAGACCTAAGTAAACAGCAGTGCCTAAAGTTACCTGAGTAGGTATAGGGCTGGAAATAATGTGTGGCACACTGGAACTCTCCGAAAAAACGACTGGTAGAACTAACCGCGCTGCGGAGGTGAACCTAGTCTTTCTCGAATTAACCAATACGGCAGCTGGGCTGACTTGAAGTCAGTCCCGAGACTAACAAAGATGGACGCAGCGAAGCTGGCTATAAAGGCTTTTTGGACACGAAGGGCCGTTTTTAGTTTACTGCCTAGCAACTGCTGACGTACACTCACTGGCCACTTTATTAGGTACACCTGTTCAATTGTTTGTTAACACAAATAGCTAATCACACGGCAGCAACTCAATGCATTTAGGCATTTAGATGTGGTCAAGACAATTTGCTGAAGTTCAAACCGAACATCAGAATAGGGAAGAAAGGGGATTTAAGTGACTTTGACCGTGGCATAGTTGTTTGTGCCTGACGGGCTGGTCTGAGTATTTCAGAAACTGCTGACGTACTGGGATTTCCACACACAACCATTCTTTAGGGTTTACAGAGAAAGGTCCAAAAAAGAGAAAATATCCAGTGAGCGGTAGTTGCATGGATGAAAATGCCTTGTTGATGTCAGAGGAGAATGGGCAGACTGGTTTGAGATGACAGAAAGGCAACAGTAACTCAAATAACCACTCGTTACAACCAAGGTATGCAGAATACCATCTCTGAATGCACAACACGTGAAAACCTTGATGCAGATGGGCTACAGCAGCAGAAGACCACACTGAGTGCCAGATGGCAGGGTCAGACTTTAGCGTAAACTACATGAAAGCACGGATTCATCCTGCCTTGTATTATTGGTTCAGGTTGTTGTTGTTATTGGAAAATCCGGGTGCAATATATGGATTAAATACCCCACTGAAAAATATTGCACACAGTACATTGTTTGCTGGTGGAACCACAGAGTATATTTCAGTGCAATACATATTTTATGAACTGCACCTTATATCACACCTGTAAAGGGGAGTACGTACCTATTTGAAATTTACCTCATTGGAATAAGGTGCATATGCCCCACCACGTACCCTTGCATGGTTCTCACAAAAAGCACTATAAGACAACGAGAGCTGTGGGAATGAAGTCTCCTTATTTATTACACACATAAAACAAGGAGTCCCCGTATAATGCAGCATTCCCACTCCCCGAGGACAGCTGCTGAGTCACTGTGCACTCAGCATGCAGATCAACCTGCATCTGACGCGACATGCGGGTCCGAGGGACAAGCTAGGAGCTCCACTAGCCGTACACCCCTCCCTGATAAACAGATAGCAAGCTGGGCCATCCCACCCAGCTGTCATGGCAGAGGATCCATGGGGCATTTTTTAGAATGGCCCTCCCCATCCGCACCCTGGCATGCCTCTGGCAAAAGTCCCGTTTAGACAAGAGAGACAAGCCTGACCTCTACGCTGGGCCATATTGGCATGTATGCCCTTGGCAAGCCAATAGGACATAGGTTGTATTTGCCTGCATCCAAAAGTTATTCACCACCAGCTCCTGTATGTAAAATGTGCAAAAAACGCTAATACAAAGCTTAACTTAAACTGCCCTTCCTCAAAACTGGATTAGCAAACACAACTAAGGCACTCACAAATATGACCTAGCAACCTGAAATTGACCAGATGCCTGGAGTTCCACAACCCCTCATCACCTGCGCTACCAGGAACTCTTTTGTGATGTCCTGCCCGTCCCTTAACTTAAAGTGCTGTAGAGGGCCAAAGCGGCTAGACACCTATCCATATCTGACACTGATAGACCTTTAGGAAATTCATTACCCAGAAACCACAGCAGTACTGCCAGCTGCCTGTCCACAGATGCTGGGTGGTTAGCATGCTTCAGTAAAACAGCCCTTTCTCTCCATAATGCCCTGGATAAATCCCATGTAGCCAGCGGCCAATGACTTGCCAATTCGGTTCATGATGTGCCATTTATAAGATTCCATATCCAACAGTGGCGTTGGCAGGGGGGGCCAGAGATGGCAATGGCCCCCCCACAGCATGCTGTGCCCCCCCCGTGTGCCCCCCCCAATTGAAACGCCTTTTTTTTTTCTTTAATAGACGCGGAGGAGAGAGCGGCGCCGAATGGCTGCTGAGGAATACGTTTTCAGAAACCGTTCGCGCCTCTCACTCTTCTCCGCGAGGCCTCTGCCTTGGTCGTGGTGCCGGTATTTCATGCTGAGCACCGGTATATGAGGTCATATACCGGCGCTCAACAGGGAAGCGGCGCACACCACGGCAGAACAGGGAGGCAGAGGCCTCGCGATCCCACCGCTGGACTTCAACAAGGTAAGTAACTTCAAAGGGGGGAGAGGGTAGAAAGTGAGGAGGGGGTAGATAGGGAGGGAGAGGGGGTAGATAGGGAGGGAGAACGGAATGAGACAGGGTAGATAGGAAGAAAGGAGGGTGGCAAGAATATTGAAATAAAGAGTCAGAGAGAGAGAATGAATGGATTACTGTATGGATGCATTAATGAATATGTGTAAATAATTTGTGTGAAAGAATAAATGATTGTGTGAATGAAAGTGAGTGACTGTAAAAGTGTTTGTGTGAATCATAGGTGTATTATTGTATTTGTCAAAAAAAGCAAAGATGGTACAGGTAGCGTGTTTAGGGGACAAAGATGGCATACGCTCAGCTGTTTGGGGACAAAGTTGACTCATGCTGGGCTGTTTGGCGACAAAGATGGCACGTCCTATGCGTGTGTAATTTGGGTGCTGGTCGGGTTCTATGTGGGCAATGTGGACGCCAGGGTTGGCTTTGGGGTGTGCGACCTGTGATCTATGCCTGTAATTTAGGGGGTTTTATCTATACCTTTAATGCAGAGTTTTTATGTGAATTCCAATTCATATATACCTGCAAAGCTGGGTTTTGTGTCATTCTGTGGATCTGTATCTGCTATGTTTTCATACATTATTTATGGTTACCTGCAAATATAGGATTTGTATGTCTTATTCAATTGATCAATACCTGGAGTGCTGTTTCCATGTGTTGGTTATTTGATCTATACCTTCAGTGCTGAGTTTATATGTGATTTCCAGTTGATCTATACCTGCAATGCTGGGTTTGTGTGTTCTGTTGGTTTATACCTGCAAAGCTATGTTTCCATACATTATTTATGTATACCTGCAAATACAAGGGTTTTTTGTCTTATTCAGTTGCACGTGCGGTTTCCATGTGTTGTTTGATCTATACCTGAACTACAGGGTGTAAGTAAAAGAGCGGTATGGTTTAGTGAATGAGGGGACAAAGGGATGATTACAGGGCAGAGGACCTCTCAATGTCACGGTGCAGTCAGAAGGACTGACTCTCACTGTCTTCCCCTGATCTGCAGTCAGTGTGGCAAATATATATTTTTTGGTGTGGTAGCGGAGGGAGTGATTGCATGCAAGGGAGCGTTGAGCGGGGCCCAAGGAAATGCTTGGGTAGGGTCCAATTTTTTCACTATAAAATATATTGGCAACAGGGTCTAATATATATATATATATATATATATATATATATATATATATATATATATATATATATATATATATATACCGTATTGGCTCGGCTATAGGCCGCCCCCGTATATAGGCCGCACCCTAAAAGTTTGGTGCTTTTTTAAAGAAAAGGTTTTTTTCTTTAAAAAAGCACCAAAAAAACATGCTGCCACTCTGCCCCCCCCGAGATATGCTGTCACTGTCCTCCCTCCCCGAGATATGCTACCACTGTCCGCCCCCCCCCGAGATATGCTGCCACTGTCCTCCTCCCTCCCCGAGATATGCTGCCACTGTCCTCCTCTGCCCCCCGAGATATGCTGCCACTGTCCTCCTCTGCCCCCCGACTTACCGGAGCTGACTCCCGGGTGTCTTGCGAGGCCGGCGGGGGACATCTACGCAATACGCGTATACAACTTCCGGTGCCGCATGTGCGCATGGGCCAGAGGTAAAACGCATCGTGCGGTTAGACAACCGCACGATGCGCTTAGACAACCTCCCGTGCCGGCACCCCCCCCGTGGGAAGTGCTGGCAGGGGAGGCTGTCTGAGCGTATCGGGGAGTAGGATGCAGGTCCCCTGCACCGCTGCGGGGGATCTGTATCCTAACCCCGCTGCCTGCACGGCGCCCGGGATGTCCCGGGCGTCGGGCGCTAGACCCCGAATATAGGCCGCACCCCCACTTTAAAGACTTAAAGTGGGGGGAAAAAGTGCGGCCTATATCCGAGCCAATACGGTATATATATATATATATATATATATATATATATATATATATATATATATATATATATATATATATATTGGCAGCAGGGGCAAATATTTATATATATATTGGCAGCAGGGGCAAATATTTATATATATATTGGCAGCAGGGGCTAAGATTTATTTATATATTGGCAGCAGGGTCTAATATTAATATATATATATTGGCAGCAGGGTATAATATAAGTATATATCCGCAGCAGGGGCTAATATTAATATATATCGGCAGCAGGGTATAATATAAGTATATATCCGCAGCAGGGGCTAATATTAATATATATCCGCAGCAGGGGCTAATATTAATATATATCAGAAGCAGGGTCTAATATTTATATATATATATTGGCAGCAGGGGCTAATATTACCGTATTTGCTCGATTATAAGACGACCCCCCAAAATCTGAATATTAATTTAGGAAAAAAAGAAAAAGCCTGAATATAAGACAACCCTATAGGAAAAAAGTTTTACTAGTAAATATTAATTCATTTAAACTATTTTTTTGTTTTTAATTTCCTTTTATTTACCAACCTGCCCCCAGTTATGCACATCTGCTCCCAGGCATGCCTTATACCCTCCTATATGCCACTCTGCCCCCTGTTATGCCTTTTAACCCCCTATATGCCACTCTGGCATATAAGGGGTTAAAAGGCATATAATGGGACAGAGTGGCATATAGGTGGACACTTACATAACCAGACACTTACCTACCCACTCTGACACTTAGATACCCAGACACTAATATACCCACTCAAGCACTTCACTCACCACGATGCCTCAGCAGGCGCTTGCTGCAGCTCCCATAGGATTACGGCATGACGCTGTGTGACCCCGCTAGGCCCCGCCTCCTCCAGAAAATTACTACTGGATCCGCTCTGGCACGGCACTGTGCCGCCGAATCCCGGTCCTGCTTCTGGAGCAATCTCCCCAACCGGCTCTGCTTCCCCGCAGTGGGCGCATCCCGGGAGTAGGAAGGTACGCGCGTATGCAACCTCGGCTGCTGCCGGCACTTTCACCGGCACTCGGTGATAGACGCCGGCAGCAGCTGAGGTTACCATACAGGAGGATCCAGGTCCCCTGCAGCGATGCGGGGGATCTGAATCTTAGTCTAATAGTCAGACCTCATTTGAGGTCTGATTAGAAGACGACCCCGATTACAAGACAAGGGGTATTTTTCAGAGCAAATGCTCTGAAAAATACCCCTCGTCTTTTAATCGAGCAAATACGGTAAAGAATGAAAAATAACTGCCAGTTCAGCTGTTATTTTGAAATCATATTTCAATCACTTCAAAGAGATAAGTACATATGCACGTCTAACGCATATATATATATATATATATATATATATATATACATATATATATATAGTATATGTACCCTTTTATAATTGGCCCCCCTACTTTGGTCCCTGGCCCCCCATGTGCCCCCCCTAAATATGAAAGCTGGAGACGCCACTGATATCCAATCTAAGGCCATTCCCAACATATTCAACCTCCGACGTGCCTCCTGAAAACACTGCCATTGCTGTTGGGGCAAAGCATTGGCAATCATGTTAGTCACACCCTTAACATGAAGTGCCCTCACTCATATATTCCGCAAAAAAACCCCTCAAAACTAGATGGTTTATAAACGTAATATTGGTTCTGATGAAGAGAGTAAATGATTAATTGCCTGGACTACATTCATGTTATCACACTGAAAAATTATTTTACATTACACAACTCATCCCCCCAAACTTCCATCGCTGTAACAATGGGAAAGAAGTCCAACAGTATTACGTTTTTTGTTAAACCGCACAGCTGCTTATTCATGGGGCAAACACCTGCAAACCAAGCTCCCAGAAAAAAAGGCTCCATATCCTATTGTGCCAGATGAATCGATCAAAGGAGACAGTGTCATTGTACACTGGTTCTTTCACCCATAGCATCACGCCGTTGTAGTCCTGCAGGAACTCTGCCCATACCCTAAATCCTCCTTATGTACCGCTGCTAGTTTAATAAAATTATATGAAGCCCTTAGGGATAGCCTTTTAAAGAAAAACCTTACCACATGCATAATTCTACAAATGAAGTCAAGCTTTCCTAATAGCAATTGAAAGCTAAGCAAGCGTAATCTTTTTTTGCAGACCTCGTCTGTGCCACCAAAGTACACAACTCCCGTACTTTGTCCAATGGAAGTCTGCACATCATCATTTCGGAATCGATTTTGTTCCCCAGGAACATAAATTCCAAGCATTGGCCCTCTGTCTTTTCTACCACCAGAGAAACCACAAACCTCTGTTAAATCCACTGCAATGTGGTGAGTAGTACCGAACACACGCGTGACCCTCAAAATAACAAACTATGGATGGATCCTGGATAGCCAGATGAGATTGCACAACCCATTGTAAACATAAAACCCCTAACTGTAAACATTCTGGATGGACCGACAACAGCCTAAAGGCAGATTCAATGTCTGCCTAAGCCATCAGGGCGCCCTGCCTAGCTGCCCAGACCACACTAATTGCCCTGTCAAATGATGTATAAGGTAACCTACAGAATTCCCTATTTATACCATCATTAACTGAATGCCCGTAGGAAAAAGAAAATGGGGAATCAGGCAAAATTTTTACATCTCCTTTGCAAAATCTGACAACCTTTCCCTCCTTTATTCTCTTCCACTGCTTTCCCACTAGACCTTGAGCTGGCTGGCCCACCTTGCCCACAAGCATCCCCTGCATGGCCACAATGCAATGCCTGTAGCTCCAGGAAAGGTGTTACTGGCGCAGCCTCATTAGTCACTGCCCTAGGAGACTGGAATCTTTCTTCACAGCTCCCTAAACCCATTAAACAATTCCTGCCGCAACTGCACTGCAGCGTCACACAATGCTATGCTGCTGCCCCTCCCCAGCGTGCCAATGATTAATAAAACCTGACCTTTGTACCTGAATTCCCTGCCTCACAGACAATAGTGTTACCAAAAGAAAAGGATGGAGTAACCACCATGAGAAACTCACCAAACTGAGGGACTTTTCCATTGTCAGCCACAGGTCCTGCAGCATTCATTGTTTCTTAAGGGGCTGAAAAAACTCCATCTTACCTGGGTACTTGGCCAGGGTGGCCTTCTGTGGCTTCCTGCCCTTGGCTTGCACTATGCTTCCCCGTAGGGATCTGTGGACATCTGTCCAGTTGCAGCCCTGCCCCCATTTGACATCACATGACGCCTCCATCATGCTTTTCAGCCACCATTTTGTTAAGCCGTATACAGCCTGCCAACAGAGAAGCAACCAGTCTGGGGGTTGAGGGCGATACCCTGGGCACTGCCTAGTCAGTCCTATTCTTTGTTTAGGGCGGTTTAAGTGCGGTGCTAGAATTTGTAAGTAGTGTAATTTTGTAGTACGGGCTAGTGAATTTGGCTCAAAAGCCACAGGTAAAAAATATTGTTCAAACCATTACATTAACTTCAACACTTTTAATGTCATTTAGTTTGTAAATTGTAGCAAATGTCACAAGCAGTATGTAGGTCAGACCACAAGAACTCTAAAAACACATATATACGGGAACACCTTCTTGATGTTGAAAATAAAAATGAAGATACCCAAGTTATCACTTTTCTAAATGTGTAGGAGGTAACACAAGTTTCTTCCAGTTTCAAGGCATATAATTATTAGAGGGGGAGATATTAGACCTATTTTAAATAGTCAAATCATATTGGATCATACTAGAGCACCCAGTGAACTCAACAAAGAATAGGATCTGAACCATTTGATTTATTACCAATGAGCATTATATCTATTACTTTTCAGCAAATCGCTTTTGGTTTTTAAATTCATATTTTCTTACATAATTTGTTAACAAGGGGTTAAATGTGTACATATAACTGACAATTGGTTTGTAGTGCTATGTATTAGTTATAACTTTGTGATGGATTTCCCCTTTAATCACAGCTATTGCTAAGAAAATAGCTCTTGGCAACAGAATGATACTCCTTAGGAGTGCCAATAAGGGTTAAATACAATGTTGCGATTTAGAGCTGTTGGGCAGTGAAGGTGCTTATTTGATTTGAGCATAAAGTGTTTCTTTCTCTTATCTTGTTTGGTTATGACCAAGTGAATTTGTTTTATCAGCAGTGAATTCTCCAAGCAGTTTCTAGTTTAGAGTACATACATTATATGTAGATATAACACTATTAAGGTTAATTAATTTGTGTGTTAACTGACAATTATTTCAGTTACCATTTAAAAAAAACATTTAACATACATTAGCTCAAAACTTTAAAGCTGATTTTTCATCAATATTCTCCCTTCAATGCATTTTATTTGTTTATATACTTGTTTATACAATTTATGATTATTAATTTATGTATTGTGTATTTCACATTAGGGTATACTGGTGATTTTAATCCTCCCCCAAACTCCCACTTCCAGGTCCATATAATGTGATTGAACATTTTCAAACTTAGCCTATGATTAAGATCCAAAAGGCTCAAAATGCATTAGGCCAATCTTCAACTCTCTACTGATTGTCACCCCTTGTTTATTGACACCTAATATAGTCCTTTCGTGTACGTATTTTGGTGGAGTTATTTGGATTGTGTTCAGTTTGGCCGTCTTGTTCTCTGCAGCGTTGGATCATTTTCTCTGCATCTTTGTTTTGTATTGCTTTTGGCTTGGACGCCAGATCCTAAGTCTGCCCCCTGCATTTGGAGCGGCATATATTGTTTTACACAGCTTATTACAGTTTAGTGTTTTTCTAGTTTGTGTTTTGTTTATACCTCCTTGAGGTACCATAGGCTTGCCAAATGGGGTAAGCAGACACACCAGCCTGTGCTAGGGAATATGGTACCATGTCCACATCTAGGTCAGCTCCTGGGCCTTGTGCTCGCCCTGTGGCTCAATCTCCTTTCTTACTCTAAGACATCAATGCTTTAAATATTTTTCTAATTTTGGGAGTGGTTCCATACCCTGTACTGTGGTGGCTGGATGTGTGTATCTGCCAGAATCTATCCAGTGCAGTAACGTTGTGGTGATTTCAAATGAAATAAGATTGCACTTACAATAGGTGATGGCATAACTGATGTTATGCTTAAACGTTCAAAAGGAAAAAGTAGGTCTTCTTTGTAGCAATCTGGATGATCTGGATATTTGTCACTTTTTTAGAATTTTAAAGAAGATATTAAAGAAGAAAATTTTAGTACCACCTCTGATGGGCTTTCTTTACACGACGTTTGTGAGTACATTATATATTTTTCAATTGCAATATTGTGTACATACATATTACACTATTATTTTGTAGATTTTTCTCTATCCAGTGCCCAACTACTAATGTTGCTCCTTTATCACTTTCCTTACACTAATGGCTCAATTCAAACGTTTGGAGAAATTCAGTCTCATGGAATGATGCTGGACGTGTGTATTCAATGGTGCAGTGCTGTTGTTGCCGGTAGACCAAAAACAGCCCCCACATCGCCACAATCGTGGTGATCGTGGGGGCGCTGCTGCTGCTGTCTGTCCAGGAGTCTGGGCAGACAGCACAGCCTCTCTAAACCCGCCCCCAAGCCCACGATCACTCCCACGGAGTGATTCTCTAGGCAGAAACCACAGGCAGCTTCAGGGAAGGGGGTGGTGTGTTGAATGGGTCCCCACACAAGTGTGGGGACCTGACCCAACACCCCCCTGCTGCCTGATCGCTCCATGAGAGCGTCAGTGCAACGTTAATCCCTTCAATGCCGCGATCACGGCATTCAAGGGGTTAATTCCCTGGAAGCCCAGGCAGACCAGCAACAGCAAAAACGAGCCCCCAGAAGTCCTTTGATCAGTCCTGTAGGACTGATCAAAGAGACTCCTCCCCTACAATCTCCAGTCTATGGGAGATTGTGTCCCAGCTGCCAGAGGCAGCTTCAGGGACAGGGAGACAGGGTTCAGGGAGTGTGGAGACCAGCCCCCCTCCCTTCCTCAATTAACCCCTTCAATGCTGCGATTGTGTATGACCCCCATCGCAGCATTGCAGGGGTTAATATTAGTCCCCACAAGCTTGTGGGGACTAAATATCAGTCAATGCTGTGTTTCAATGGAGCATCAGCATTGAAAGAGTTAAAAAAAATGTAAAAAATAATAATAATAATTTTTTTTTAAAAATGAAAAAAAAAATGTATTAAAAAAAATTAATAAAATAATAATAATAAAAAAAAATAACAGCACTGACCTGAAAGTCCAGGGTGCTTCCAGGTCAAATGCTGGGCTGATCAGATCGCTCCTGGCCAATAGGAGTGATCGGATCATTATGGCAGCCCACGGATGACCCTGCTCTACAAAGAGAGGGGTCATCTAGGTTAATTATGAAAAAACACAAATTATTAATAAATAAAAAAATCATAATTATTACCTGATGACTTGTCGGTGACATTTTAAGTCGCTGATTATTGATCGGTCTCCCTGATTGATGTCAGCGACCTAAACCTGTCACTTACAAGTAATCTGATAAAAAAAAAATATTAAAAATAATTTAAATGCACATGTTCCAGTTTTGCCCTCATAGCTTCCTCAAAAAATGCATGAACCATGCATGTGAGGCCTTGTTGGACTCATGGGATGTTGGTGACCAAAATGTGGTGTTTTCTTCCACTGTTGCACTTGTGGTGTGTTGCACTTGCAGTTATGAAAACTAAAATGCGCATGTTCCAGTTTTGCCCTCATAGCTTCCTCAAAAAATGCATGAACCATGCATGTGAGGCCTTGTTGGAACCGGGGGATGATGGTGAACACAATTTGGTGTTTTTTTCTGCAGTTGCACATATTCTATACAAAATATAATATAAAATCTAAAGCAACATTGCAACATATGCAAAAAAACCAAAAAAATATAAAAATACCTCAAAGTTTGGCAGCAATTGGCGATAAAATCCCTGTTTGAAAAGTGTCAAAATGACCCTAGTTGTACACCTTGACTTATCTACTGTTCATAAACATATAACTTTGGGGGGATAATCAGTATCTGTGACAACTATTGCAGTTATTAGACTACATTACATTTCAAAAACGTGATGCATGCCTTGCAATATTTGCCCTATACTGGTCAAAATAGATAAAAATCCTGGCCATGTTGGGTGGTTTCCAAATCAGGACAACTTAATGAATATATTTGGGATAATTTTTTCCCATTGGTTCAATGTGTGTACAATTTCTATGTATACAAAACTGTAAAAAAATGCGTTTTTTTCATTTTTCCCCACTTTTTCCAGTTTATTTCAAACAAAACAATGTACTACCCAGCTTAATATGGTTTCAAATGAAAGCCCTACTTGTGCTGAAAAAAACAATATATGATTTGTGTGCGTGCACCAATTGATAAGAGAGAAATTACAGTTGAAGAAAGACATGGCAAAAACACAAAAACGGCTCCGGTCCTTTAGCGACACCCTAGTTTAAAATTCCCGGTCCTGAATGGGTTAAAATGACACACTGAATAATTGATACTACCAAACAAATGTGAAAAAGCAACATCTAATATTTCAGGTTTCTATTACACTTGTAGCCATGGCTAGTGATGCTCACAGCCTTCTGGACCCTGCACCCATATTCGGCCACACAGCTGTATTTAAACACCAGCAGTAGCATATTCAGACCTAGACTAAGCCCAGGGAGGCAGATCAAGGGACAGCAGCCCTTCTGTTGCAAAAGACAGATAACCCTTGATTCAGGTATGCTGCTACTACCTTGTTGCCTATATGTGCTGGGAAAGTATGGAAATTCTATATAAATTAGATATTTCTGAAATCAGGACACCTGAATTGATACATTTGGATAGAATTTTCTGTCACTTTACCTAATTTTGTGAGGATTCAGAGGGAAAACTTTAAAAAAATTAGGTTTTTTTCAATTTTCACTAGTTTTTACTAAATTTCTCATTCTAAATTTTCAGCTAATCATCCAACTATGGTATCAAAAGAAAGCTCTATCTCTCCTTGAAAAAACAATATATAGTTTACATGGGTACACTATTCACAGGAAAAGAGAATAATCGCTGAAAATATCAAAATTGCTCCAGGACTTGAGGTATCAAAAACCCCTGGGACTGAAGGGGTTAATAATACTTCCAGGTGAAATAAATGTCTCCTGTAAAAGACCCTCGGTAGAAGCAATAAGTGAAGTGGGTAGGTATGATATGGGCACACATTAGCTTCAACACAGAGTGAACATATAACAGTCGTTTAGAGTTGCAAACAAATGTATAGATCAAAATGGAGTCCGGGCAATCAATTTGTCATGTCCTCGGGTCCCGTTAGCCGCAGGCGGGGGTCTGCTCGCGGATCACGGGGACCCGATACTTCTCTCTCCGGTCCCGTGGTCGGCGAGCGGACGTCCGCTAGCGGCGCACGGGCACCCAAGAGACTTGCACGTTCTCTCCGTGCCGGCAGCGAACAGACCGACCGCCGACACGGGAGAAGGAAGGTCGGTTCCGGGAACTCCTCGATGGGCAGATCTAAGGCTGCCCGTCAATGCAGGAGTTCCCAGAAGGGTTCCCTTACCTGTTGTCCGGCCGCCGGTCCGTCCACTAGGGGCGCAGCTACTCCTTCTGGCTGGTGCCGTGGATGTGATGGACGTCTGGAGGCGTGGTCTTGACTCTGCTTGGAGGCGGGGTTTTCTGTTTGGCGCCAGATTTAAAAATCCTTGCTGAGCTTTCACAGGCACCCTGTTGTGGTCTGCTACCTGTGTATCTGAGATTTCTGCTGATTCCTGATTTTGACCCTTGCCTGCCAGACCTCCCATTTGCCTAGTGATTCTGTGCCTTTGCCCGTGCTACCTGTGTACCGACCCGGCTTATCTGACTACCTGCTCCTGTGTACCGACCCGGCTTGTCTGATTACCTGCTCCTGTGTACCGACCCGGCTTGTCTGATTCATGGAGGCTGTCTCACTGTTGGGATCATCTAAGTCCTGGATTACTGCTGTTGGGGCTTCTCCCTATACAGCAGTTTTCTGGGCAGAATAACTCCTGCAGTGAGTACCTCTAGTGATACAGACGCGACACAATTGTGATTAAACTCTTCTTACCAAGGTAAGCAGATCCATGCTGATTTTCTATTTCATCTCTGTGTCCTAAATATTGCACTACCTACATGGAGAAATATGAAACAGTTGTTTTAACACAGAACAATTAATTCTTCTTACTAACACTTTATATGGAAAAAAAATTAAACCATGGAAGGGAAAAAGTCATTAAGGACTTTATCAACTATTCTTCTAAATATGTAGTATATGTTTTCCCATGTCCTTGTGGTATCTAGTAGACATGTGCATTAGTTTTTGTACAAAATTAATTTTTAACGAAAATTGCGTGTTTCGTGCGTTCGTACGAATCAACGATAACGAGGGCGATTTCTGACATAATTAATGAAAATTAAGTGCACAAGTGCCATTACAATTCATTTTGGTGCCATTACAAGCCTTTAGGCGCTCCTTGAGGAGGTAAAGTAGGAACAACTGTGTGTGGGAGGGTACATATTAAAAACTAATATCTAGAAGTAGTCAAAATAATAGGGGTGGTCTCACTGATTGCTATTACTGTGATTGATGGATCCAACAACCTGTGGGAACCTTTCCTTACTTTTTCACTCTGGCCAATCAGCATTTACAATGGGAGGGGACAAGTATTAGATACATAAATGTGCTTGCAAAATTTACTTGTCAATCGCAGCAGCTACAGACTTATCATAGCTGGAGTGTGAGGCAGTGACAGCTTAGCAGAGGCTAAGATCGATGCTCATTACTCATATACAATACTGCAAGTTAATTTGTTTATTTAAGTGCAGAACATGTACTGTTGTGGGGTGGACTGGAGAAGCTGTAGTGACTACTGTAGTGTATTACAGGGACTGCAGCAGATCCTGAGTAGAGCTTTGTTGATTAAGACAGTTGCCCATTTATGCTACCAGCCAAAACTGTAATGTGAGAACAAGTAAATGTTTTACTGTAGTATCTTTCTATCATATCATCTATTAGTCTTCATTGATAAATAAATATTGGTGACAAAATGCTTTGTGTGTCAAAATTTGTGGTGGTATTTTTTTGTGAGTTTTTTCCCCACACAAATTGTACTTCTGGTATGAATTTACCACTCCTGGTATATGTCACTGTCAAACAACACCCCGATAAGTGTTCAGCAGAATCTCTTGAGTACAATGATACCATCCATACATGTCAGGTTGTTTGGGGGCTAAAAGACCACATAGTTACCACATTGAGATTAGAAAGCTGGGCTCCATTGACTTGCATGGTTGAACGCCTATAGTTCTCAGGAGGATCTGGAGAGACCCTCTTGAAAACCTTTTTTTTTTTTTATAGGACGCCACCATCTTGCTGAGACGTCACAGAACGTCTTAGGGTGGGTTTTCGGTGTTGCTAAATGCCTCGCTATTGAGGCACTTCAGCGACACCATTGAAGATTAGAAGGCAATCATTGATACAAAATAGCCAGGACCCTCGGGGCCATGGAGCAATTGCTCTGTGTGCTCCACAGTTACTACGGCCATGATTGGTAGGACCACAAGGACATTGAGATATTGCATTTCTGAATTTGAGAGGTATGAGGACTCAAATTAACAAGTGCAGTGTTCCTTTACATTGTACTAAATGCCCAAGGTTGAGTTAAACACAGTTTTATAATTTGCATTGATGTGGTGACATCTGGCTGGAAAAGAGTTGATAGTGTTAAAAATATATCCAAAACAGAAACTAAATAACTTTACAAGGTAGGAACATTAGGGTTAAAAAACAAACCATGACAGAAATAGTTAATTCAGTACATGGATATAACAATTTTACTACAGCAAAAGAAATAGATCACATGAAGAAATGATATGAAAAAAATAGTTGCTAGCCATGGAAAGAAATCAATGATAAACCTACAACGTATTGATTTTTGTGTTATTGCTAATATCTTGTGAGTATACACTGGTCTCCAAAGGAAGTGTGCAAAACATTCAGTGGTATTTGGAAGCAAGTAGTGTTTCTTTGCCCTGCAGTGTGCACTTGGCTGAAACTCTGGTGAACTGTTTGGCTCTGTATTGGAACAGACAGATGCAAAGCCATACTACGAACAGAGCCGGCCTTAAGTGTTCCGGTGCCCTGTGTGGACTACTCCTCTGGCGCCCCCCATCCCCCCCAAAAAAGAAAGGAAAAAAATCTTGTAACAAACAAATAGCTTTCATTAAAGCTAGTGTATGTGCAAAAAAGTACAGTAATATATAACTGGAAACAATGGAAAGAATAATATACATTAAACACAAGAAAAAAAAACAGCTAATGTGCTGTAACAAAAACATTTTTTTAAATACTAAAAAAATTGGACCCCAGAAAGCATTTCCTTGGGCCATTTCCATACTAGCATGCAATCACTCCCTCTGCTACCACACCCAAAAAAATTGCCACAATGACTGCAGATTAGGGGAAGACTGTGTTAGTCAGTGCAGTCTTCCCCCCTTCTCACCCTGACCATGACTTTGAGAGGTCCTCTCCCCTGAAATCATTCCCAGTCCCTTTGTCCCTCATTCACTAAGCCATACCTCTCCTTTCCTTCCTCCCTGTGAACTATAGATCAACACATATAAACAGCACTTGCATGTATAGATAACATACAAACCCTATGTTTGCAGGTTTGCATAAATGATGTATGGAAACATAACATATCAGGTATAGCTCAACATTCTCTCTATTATACTATTCTTATCAGTATACATAAATATTGTGTATTATACCATGTTAGTTAAGAGGAGCCATTCTTGCTGCCCTACATATCTTCTCGCTTTTTTACCCCAACAAAACTAGATATGCAGTATATAAAGTGCATTAAAAATACAATAGTGTGGAAAAAGCATACATATTATATATATATATATATAAGTATATGTATATATTACATATAGACACGCATAAACATGTATTTCATGTATTCTTGTCAGTATACAGATATTGTGTAATATATCGTGTTAGTTAAGGGGAGCCATTCTTGCTACCATTCATATTTCTCACTGTAATATCAACTGAAAATAGATATACAGTATATAAAGTGCATTGGAATTACAATACGATGTTAAAAGATGGGGAGAAAAAAATATAATAACAGTGTTCATTTCATGTGATTAAATAGATCTGATCAAGTGAGACTAATCTTAATACGTGAAAAGTATTGTATCAATTAAATATTGACAATAAGTGATTGTGGTTATTCAAATAGATCTGCTCAAGTGAGACCACTCATCCTCATATCTAACTATTAGTTTGATAGCCCCCACTAGTATTGTATTTTCCATTTCTGGAGAGTGCTGGTGCTTTCAATAAATTTCCTTCTGGCAGAGAAAGTCACTGCTGAAATATCTGAAAAAATCTGATCTTTTAAGTAAAAACGAACAATAATGTCTCTTGGTCCCGTGATGTTACTGTTTCTTGGTCTCCTTAACCTAGTGACCCTTTCCAGGGGCTGGAGGCCAAATGGTTGCAGACCGATAATAATTGCAAACATAGGGAAAGGTATTCCTCCAGTTCTAAGATCGTACCTGTTTCTGGGATACCTTTTTATTTTTTGTTTTTTTTTCTCCATGATCTATGCTCTAGCTCGCCTAGTTTGGCTTCTAGGAATTTAACTTTGAATTTTAATTTGGAATTTTCAGATTGAACCATTTTGATTTTGTCTTGAATTTAATGTACAGATGTCTCCTTGGGCTGCTAATTTTTGAGTAATGCTCAACATGTTTTGAGGCAATTGGTATTAAGCTCAGAGTCCCTTTTTGTCTTTTCATATAGCGTGTCCATAGTTGCAACTAGGGAGTCTTGAGTGACGAGATGGGGGATACTTACCGTATTGGCTCGGATATAGGCCGCACCCTAAAAGTTAGGTGCTTTTTTAATGAAAAAAGTTTCTGCCCCCCCCCGAGATATGCTGCCACGAAGATGTACCCCCCAGAGATATGCTGCCACGAAGATGTACCCCCCCAAAATATGCTGTCACTCTACCCCCCGAGATATGCTGCCACTTTAACCCCCCCGAGATATGCTGCCACTCTACCCCCCCCAAGATATGCTGCCACTCCGTCCCCAAGATGTCCCCCCCCCACCAGACTTACCGGTGCAGACTCCACGGGGTCTTGCGGGGACATCTACACATAACACCTATTCAACTTCCGGTGCCGGCACTTCCGCCGTGGGAAGTACCGGCAAGGAAGATTGTTCGCGCAGACGTTCACCGGCAGCGGCGATGCGCTTTAAAAATCTCCCTTGCCGGGACTCCCCCCGTGGGAATTCCCGGCAAGGGAGATTGTTAAAGCACATTGTGCAGACGTGCCGGCAGCAGAGGCTGTTTACGCGCGATCCGCTTAGACAATCTCCCGTGCCGGCACTCCCCCCGTGGGAAGTGCTGGCAGGGGAGGCTGTCTGGGCACATCCGCGAGTAGGATACGGGTCCCCTGCACCACTGCGGGGGATCTGTATCCTAACCCCACTGCCTGCGTTGGGCGCAAGACCCCGAATATAGGCCGCACCCCTGCTTTAAAGACTTAAAGTGAGGGAAAAAAGTGCGGCCTATATTCGAGCCAATACGGTACTTTGCTGGTTACTGAAGGAGTCGCAGTCTCTTAGGGTCTAGGGTATCTCTTCTCTCTGTTGATTTGTTATATTGACCCTGTGCGGAGCTCAGGGGTTTCAGAGAACCAAATACCATATTTTCTTTATTATAAATGCAAATGCTCTGAAAAACACCCCTCATCTTATAATCAGACCTCAAATAGGTCTGACTATGATACTAAGATCCAGATCCAGTGCTGCAGGGGACCTGGATCTTCCTGTCTGGTAACCCCCCCCCCCAAACTTACCAGTGCTTCTGACTCCCTGGTGTGTAGTCAGAGCAGCGGGTAGACGTCTACGCGATTCGCGTAGGCAACTTCCGCTGCAGCTGGAAGGAGGTGCGGTTAGCAGCCGGGATTGTCTGCATCCATCGCACAGACCTTCCCCGGCTGTCAGCCTCTGACAGCCGGAGGGTGTATGCTCGATGGACGCAGACAACCCCCGCTGCTAACCGCACCTCCTTCTGGCTGCAGCGGAAGTTGCCTACGTGAATCGCGTAGACGTCTACCCGCTGCTCCGACTACACACTAGGGAGTCAGAAGCACTGGTAAGTTTGGGGGGGGTTAAATGGGGGGGCATAAGGCATTTCTGTAGGCAGAGTGCTCTATGATATGCCTTTTAACCCCCTTAATGCCACTCTGCCTTCAGATATGCTGTTTAACCCCCTTTATGCCACTCTACCTCCAGAAATGCCTTTTAACCCTCTATACGCCACTCTGCCTCCTGAAATGCCTTATACCTCCCCATATGCCACTCTTCCCCATGATATATTTTTTAACCCCCTAAATGCCAGAGTGGCACATAGGGGTATAAGGCATTTCTGGAGGCAAAGGGGTATATAGCGGGTTAAAAGGCATATCATGGGGCACAGTGGCATTTAGAGGGTTAAACGGTATATCATGGGGCACAGGGCATATAGGGGGTATAAGACATTTCTGGGGCAGAGTGGCAAGCCTGGGGCAGATGTGCATAACTGGGGGGCAGGTTGGAAAATAAAAGGAAATAAAAACAAAAAATAGCTTGTATTAAAAAAAATTGTTTACATAGTTTACATGAATTAACATTTACTAGTAAAACTTTTTTCCTATAGGGTCGTCTTATATTGAGGCTTTTTCTTTTTTTCCTAAATTAATATTCAGATTTTGGGGGTCGTCTTATAATCGAGCAAATACGGTATATTTATTGATTTATCCTTGTCAGTCATTTGGGCAGCGAACTTGGTCAGTTGGTTGCATGGTGAAGTTTTCAACAATAGAAATGTCTGGAATTATGTACAGAGGGGATGGCAGACTAACCGTAAACTCAGTCTTTGAGATGTAAGTTGTCCAAGGGAAGAGGTGTAAATGGAGAAGAGTAGAGGCCCAAGAACTGAACCCTGGGGAACACCAACAGATAGCCTTGTTCAAGTTCCAGTGAAGGAGAGACTAAAGGTACGGCCAGAGGTGTAGGATTTGAGACAGGAAAGAGCTGTGTCACAGATGCCATGCGCATAAAAGGTTTGTAGAAGGAGGGGGTGGTCAACGGTGTCAAAGGTTTCGAGAGGTGCAAGAGTATAAGTAGTGAAAAGCGGCTCTTTTTTATGTTATCAGTGATGAGGTTCCTACTAATTTGTAGTGCAGCCTCAGTAGAATTCTATGGACAGAAACCTTATTGTAGGAGGGTCAAGCAGTGTGTGTCTGAAGAGAAATGTAGTTGGTTTAGAAGTTAATCATTCCAGCAGTCTGGACTCCAAAGGGAAACTGCACAGTAGTGTGAAGGGAATGTGGGATCAAGGGAAGGTTTCTTAAGGATGGGAGAGATGGTGTCAAGTTGAATGTGGATGGGAATACAGAGATGGAAAAAGAGAGATTGACGCTGTTGGTTAGGGTATAGGGGAAAAGGGGCATGTGGTGAAGTGGGAGGACAAGAGGACCTCAGAAACTTTGGTAGGGCTGACTGGACTGAAGCACTTGAGAGTGGCTTGTGGCGAGGGGGGCGTCAGGGTACCAGTGGGGGAGGATGTGTTTCCCAACAGTGGCAATTTTGTTTTTTAAAATAGGTGTCAAGAGAAGTCGGAAGGTGAGGGAGGTTCTAGAGGACAGAGAAAAGTGTTAAATCGGGAGAACAGATATTTGGGGTTCTAGGAAAGAGCGGCGATAAATGAAATAAGATAGTTTTGTTTGAAGAGATGGAGGCGAGTGTCACGGTCAGGACTACTTGCCAAGCCGTGACTGTGTGGAGGGTGTGGGCATGAAGGGGTTAATAGCACCAGGCCTCTGGATTTACTAACTTGACCCCTTAACAAGGCATAAGCTATACCAAATTAACCCCCAAATCCTGCCTGTATCCCCCCAGGTAGTCTGCCACCACTCACGATTTTGATACCGGATTCGTGAGAAATCCGAATTAGAACCTCTATCTCTATATATATATATATCAACCCACCCTGGGCAACCAACATATATATATATATATATATATATATATATATATCCTGTAAAACTTAATAACAATATGGTAACGTGTTATCCTCTCATAGGGTTTGTGGATATCGATACTAGAGCCCAAAGACAGACTTGGATTATGAATATTTTAATAACAAAAAGACAAAGATTACACAGTGCCAGAATTACAAAAAACAAGACATACAAAATAAAAATAAAACAGCAAACAGTTCTTAAAAACAAAGGGACTTAAACACAGGACCCTCACTCACGAGTTTCTCCAATAAGTAGGCCTGTGGGAACTCCTTAAGTCCAGATGGTTTCTTACGATGTTGTTCCGATCAGAGTATATCATGGAGTTCTGCTTTGAGGTCGCTGCTTTGTCCCTAAATCAGACTTTTGCAAGCAAACGCCCCTCTGACCACATGACTGATTATATGACACCATCTCCAAGAATCGGGTCCCATCTTTGATGTGCCAATAAGTTATGGTGGGGTAAAGGTGATGGAAACCCCCCTCTTAAGATAGGAATGAAATTCCTATAACTCAGGGTCCTTATCTGTTAGGCCATGAATCACCACAGGGGTCCTTTGGGAAGATGACACCTCTAGCCAGAACAGATACAGAGGGCATTCAGAAAGAAACACATTAAATCAACCTCAGATTAACTCATTGAATGCTTAAACAAAGAAACTAACCACCTCTGCTGGGTTACCCTTCCATGCATCCACTACGTTATATGAGTTAATCATGACAGCGAGCAAGATTTCCTCCACAGTCACTCAGCAGTATGTGAACACCTTTGGAGGAGACTGGTATGTGTGGAATGCTATGGTTGAGGTGGACAGTGTGGGGTGGCGTAAAGTTACAGGTGCAACCATATCTAGGACTGAGGCTTGTGTATGGTTGTACTGAACTGTGGCAACATCAGGACAAGAGGAGATGGAGATGCTTGAGAGAAGTGGCAGAAGTGGTAGAATAGGCTGTGGTCTGACAGAGAGAAGGTAAAATTGGAAAAAATCGGTCTCCCAGGATTATTGTAGGGATGGTGGAGGAAAAGAAAGTGGGAGAGCCATGTGGCAATGTGGTCAAAAAATTGGGAAGTAGGGCCAGGATGTCAATAGATCACAGCAACATGCGTGGCATTTGGGGAGAAGTACAGAAAAAGTGGAAGGGAATTTGTGGCAGACATTGAAAGGTGCATCTGGAGAGGAGGAGAATTCCAGCAGCAGGAGAGGTAGTGTCAGATGTTATGCATGTTTCTGTGAGAGCAAGGATACTGATGAAAAGGTGCTGAACAGCGGTGAGTTTGTTGCACACAGTGTGCTTTCGAGTGATATTTGTGGAAATGGGCTTACTCGAGATTGGTTAACGAGGGGAGGGTTTGAAGGATGGAGAGAAGGACATGTGAGTTGAGTTAGGGTGATGGTTTATAAATGGTCAGATAAGAGGATCGCATATAGGATGCAGATGTTTCACACCTTGTTGCATTTAAGCTAGACAAGGGCACCAGTTAACCCTTTAAAATCAACAGGGTATACAGAGATAGAAAGGAGACATACCAGGTGAAAACAAGGGGTTAAGCAGGATATGAGGAGTTTGGGGTGGACCAGACACAGAGATCAAATAAGCATACCAGCTAAAAACAAGGGATTCTAACAAGCATTCTAATGGAAACCAAGCGGTTACGCATGCCATGCTGGAGAACAAACCTGGAGTAAAGCTGTAGCCTGGACTCCTCTGTAGAGAACTTACTTTCACAAGTTCTCAAGTCAAGTACCCATGGTTTTAAATACCATGCAATCATCACGGAACTATAATGTCCCTGATTGTTCCATATTTTGATATGTGGGGCAAACTTAAAAGGGATTGAAATATTTTTTTTTTCTTTTGTACAGTTCAGTCGTTCAGTGAAATTAGCACATCTGCACAAGCATTCGTAGTCAGGGCCGGCCTTAGGGGTGTGCGACCTGTGCGGCCGCACAGGGCGCCATGGCAACAGGGGCGCCTGCCCAGGACTTATATTAAAACATCGTTTTTTTGTTTGTTTGTTTGTTTTTTTACTTTATTTAACATGGAGGATGTTAAATAAAGCTAAAACAAAAAAACCCCGATGTTTTAATTTATGTCCCGGGCAGGGGTGCCGGGCAGTCGCTCGTGAAGTTTTCAGCAACCGCTCGGCGCCCCTCACTGTCCGTGACTCCGGCGCTCCCACCGCAGGACTCAACAAGGTAAGGATAATGAGAAGTAGGGAGAGGGGGCAGATAGTGAGAAGGGGCAGATGGGGGAAGGCAGTGAGAAAGGGGGATAGATAGTGAGAGGGGGGTACATAGTGAGAAGGGGCAGATAATAACAAGGGGAGGGGTAGATGGGGGAAGGCAGTGAGAAAGGGGGATAGATAGTGAGAGGGGGGTACATAGTGAGAAGGGGCAGATAATAACAAGGGGAGGGGTAGATGGGGAGAGGGGGTAGTGTGAATGTGTACAAGAATGAATTAGTGTGGATGAATTGTGTGGATGCGTACGAGAATGAATGATTTGTGAGACTGCATTAATTAATATGTGTAAATGATTAGTGTGAATGAGTGAGTAACTGTGTAAGATGTCTTACACTGGACTGTTAGGGGACAAAGTTGGCTCAGGCTGGGCTGTAATATGTGTGTAATTTGGGTGCTGATCAGGTTCTATGTGGGCAATGTGGACACCAGGGCTGGCTTTGGGGTCTGCAACTTGTGATCTATTAGTGATAGTGATAATAGTGATCAGGCCCTAAATATTGTATAATTAAATAATTATATACAAAAAGATATTTTTAAAATATAAAAAATTATATATATATTTATATATATATATGTGAATATAAATAATGCTGCAAACACTAATAGGATAGCCCCAAAATACCTATACAAGATATAATAAAGTGTTGCGCCTATAATTGTAAAGGTGACAGTAAATTACTTATTACATCAATATAATGTGCAATATAAATAAACAAAAAGCAATACTTATATTGATTTTCCAGTCTCCATTCGTTGTGTCAAAATCATGTATCAATATACGGAAACAAAAAAGTGTAATTTTTCACTTCCGACTCAATAAAAACTAGTTTGTAATTTTATTTTTCTAAACTCTAACATCAAAAGCTGTGTTGCTAAATATTTGTAGTAGGTAACCGGTCTAAAATAAACAGAAATTGAGAACAGTAGACTGTGTTTTTCTAATATTTTATTGCTAAAAGTTAAATTTATTAGACTATCACAAAAGACATCTTTAAATTTAATGCATGGCTGCCGTCAATTAAACAGCTCTAGCTGGCCGGGATGTTAATATATGCCAACAAAACTATATATATTTTTAGAAACTACACCCCAAGCTGCAGCAAATGAGGTCTTATTTTTATTTGTATCACAAATCTGACGTGCACAACAAATAAGTGAATTTCACACTTCTAAAAATTAAATTAAATTAAATTAAAAGCGACAAGTTCATTTATGTCTTGCACACTCCAGTCTTGTGCTACTAATACATGCAGACCCTCATTTGATGCGCCAAGGGGTGTAGTTTTTGCTAATGTATACTTTTTGTGCCATAATTTAACTTGCAGTAATGCCACGTCAGGGCTTCAACCCTAATTACTGACCATTCACACGCCTTTCATATCTCCATTCACTCGCAGAAGCACACACCATTCTTTCCCCTTATACTCCCAAAGGAATTATGGTAAAGGGAGAAAAAAAATCACTTTTACAGCAAAAATAAAGTTTTACTGTAAAAATGCAAGGCGCTCCAGCGATGAGATGGTTACTCACGTACCGCACAGGCTAAATGGCTGATTTTAATAATATTTGCAGTTAATTTACAGTTCATCAAGATTTCAAAAGTTGCCTCCCTCTACCATTGGCTAAAATTAACCCCAAATGATTTGTCCTAGCTGGCAAAAAACAAATTATATACCCCCACTCTCACCTCTAACAGTCAAATGCCAGATTTTGTCACTAATATTTATCAATTAATTGAGTAGAAGAAAAAGATAATTAAAAAAAAAGCTTAGAGGTTTGGCTAAATAACTAACACACACTGTGTGCAAGCACAGTCAAATGTATAGTTTTATCACAAATATTTTTTGCGTTGTCCACAATCTAGAGGTCAAAGTGAAAAAATACCTATAAAAATAACATATACATACAGTAGATATAAAAAGTCTACACACCCCTGTTAAATCTGTCAGATTTCGAGGACATCTCCTGTGCACAGCCCTCTTCAGATCACCACACAGATGTTCAATTCGATTTAGGTCTGGGCTCTGGCTGCGCCATTCCAAAACATTAGTTTTCTTCTGGTGAAGCCATGCTTTTGTAGATTTGGATGTGTGCTTTGGGTCGTTGTCGTGCCGAAAGGTGAATTTCTTCTTCAGCTTTCTTACGGACGCCGGAAGGTTTTGTGCGAAAATTGCCTTGTATTTGGAACTGTTCACAATTCCCTCGACCCTGACTAAGGCCCCGGTTCCAGAAAAACAGAAAAAAATAAAATAAAAAGAAAAACTGCCACCATCATGCTTCACTGTGGGTATGGTGTTCTTTGGGTGATGTGCAGTGTTGTTTTTGCACCAAACATACCTTTTGAAATTATGGCCAAAAAGTTCAACCTTGGGGAACTTGATGTTTGTTTTTACAAACTTCAGCCGTGCTTGGATGTTTTTCTTAGTGAGAAAATGCTTCCGTCTTGCCACCCTACCCCCATAGCCCATTCATATGAAGAATACTGGAGACTGTTGTCGCATGTAGCACACAGCCAGTACTTGCCAGAAATTCCTGCAGTTCCTTTAATGTTGCAGTAGGCCTCTTGTAAGCCTCCCTGACCAGTTTTCTTCTCGTCTTGTCATCAATTTTGGAGGGACGTCCATTCTTGGTAATGTCTCTGTTGTGCCATATTTTCTCCACTTAATTATGACTGTCTTCACTGTGTTCCATGGTATATCTAATGCTTTGGAAATTCTTTTGTACCATTTTCCTGATATCTTTCAACAATGAAATCCCTCTGATGCTTTGGAAGCTCTCTGCGGACCATGGCTTTTGCTCTGAGATGCAACTAAGCAAAAGTCATGTAAATCCTACTAGAACTGCTGAACTTTGTGATTAATCAGAGTCACTTTAAATGATGGCAGGTGTGTAATGACTTCTATTTAACACGAATTTGAATGTGATTGGTTCATTCTGAACACAGCCACAGCCCCAGTTATAAGAGGGTGTGCACACTTATGCAACCAGGTTATTGTGAGGTTTTGTTTCCCCTCAAAGATTTCAGTTTGTTTTGCAATTGAATTGTTCACGTTATAGGTCACATTAACCTCTTCAGGACCGGGTTTTTGTTACTAAGGTTGCGCTAAAAGACCGCAGCCATTTTTGCTATGTTTTTATTCAACTGTAAATTCTCTCTTCTCAATTAGTGCATCCACACAATTCAAATATTGTTTTTTTTCAGCACATGTAGGGCTTTCTTTAATAATAATAATAATATACATTTTAATAATAATTATATATATATAAACCATCATTAAGTATGAAAAATCTAAAAATGTGGGGGAAATTAGAAAAAAAAAAAGGAAATATTTTCACAGTTTCACCTATAAAAACGTAATATAATCAGTGCAAATGAAAAAAAAAACTCCTAAAGTGTATTTAGGTATTTGTCCTGTTTTTGGAAACACCTCATATGCCTGGTATTTTCATTTATTTTGACACTTACAGGGTTAAACATGAATGACGTGCATTGCTGTTTCTAAACTAGATTTTTTTTTAAAATGTGGTATGCTTGGAGTTGCACCCCAATAACGGCCAAAAAAAGAAAAAAACACTCAACAAAAAAAATATATTTTTTGAAAGATGACATCCCAAAGTGTTTTACTTGGGGCATTTTATCACTTTTTATTTAACCATTTTAGTGCCAGTCTGTCCTAAACATTTCATTTTTAACAAAGCCATTCAATATGAGCACAGTATTTCAGTATTTTTTTCCCTGGTTACATACAATGACTGAAACAACTTGTGATTTGTATTTAGAAACATCCCCCCCAGTACAGGAATACCCCATATACATGGGTAGGGCATGTCTCTTTGGCACTGCGGATTTAAAATTGGAACATGCGCATTTCAGTTTTCAAACATGGAATTCGGACAGATCAGTTTGTTGGGTCCAGGTCTTATCTGAGACACGGCAGACGTCCCATATTTCATTTAAACCCCTACAACCAGGGGAGGGCTGGCAGCCTAAGGCCTGGGGGCCAAGTCAAGTGAAGTGGCTTGTTGTGCTACGAATTAGCCCACCATACATGCCCATCTTTTCCTGAACGCATACTCATTATAAAAATACAAATATGATTCAAATGTGGTTCAACATAAGTAAATTTAATAGCAACAAAGGATGGTGAAAAAAAAGCAAAACCTAATGTCCCCCTGATGCTCAGCCAGTTAAATGCCCCCCATAATACTGGCTGAGGATTATGGGAAGTATAGTACACAGCAGCAGGAAAATTGTAAAGGCCAATATGAGTACCCTACCAGGATCATACCTTAAAGTGGGCTGATTGGGGACAGAGCTGACACTGAAGAGCTGAATGGGGACAGCAATGACACAGGGGCTGAAGGGGGACAGAGGTGACACTGGGAGGGGCTGATTGAGAACAGAGGTGACACTGGGGAGCTGAATGGGGACAACAATGACATGGGGGTCGAAAGGGGACAGAGGTGACACTGGGAGGGGCTGATTGGGGACAGCAATGACATGGGGGGGTAATTGGGGACAGAAGTGACACTGGGGACACACTTACACACACACACACACATACCTATTTTTTTGTTTTTAACGAATACAAAAAAAATATTATATAGTTTGTACAAAAACAAATTGGTTTACTAACCTTCTACTTCCACTTTTGGGGGGTTTCGTCTAGACCTCCATGCCCTGGTAGCAACAGGCTGTTTTCTATGTATACAGGATGTCAGTGACACGACATCCGGTGCTCCAGCAGTCTGAGTGCGAGGGGGCAGAGCTTTCACCCCTCACGTTGCTCCCATCACTATGCAGCCATCAGATTGCTGGAAAACAAATCTAAACGGCCGTTGGGTGCTGATGCCGCCGGCCGGAGCTACTTTAATACTTAAAAAAAAAAAAAAATTATATTGCAAGCCGGATCGGCTATTAAATGAAAAAAAAAAGTATTAAAGTAGCTGCGGCCGGCGGCATCAGCACGCATCGGCCGTTTAGATTATTTTTCCAGCAGTCTGATGGCCGCATAGTGATGGGAGCAGCGTGAGGGGTGAAAGCTCCGCCCCCTCGCACTCACCTTTCACCCCTCACGCTGGTCCCATCACTTGGCGGCCATCGCATACGGCCGCTGGGTGCTGATGCCGCCGGCCGGCGCTGCTTTAATACTTTTTTTTTCATTTAATAGCCGATCCGGTTTGCAATATTTTTTTTTTTTTTTTAAAGTATTAAAGTAGCTCCGGCCGGCGGCATCAGCACCCAGCAGCCGTTTAGATTAGATTTCGGGCGGCAATTGCCCCCCTGCCCAGCCCGCCCCTGCCTACAACCATATATTTCCTAAAACTAGACGGCTCAGGGAATCTAGTTAGGGGCATGTTGGCCTGTCCCATGCAACTGATTCCACACCGGCACCTTACAAATTTAGTCTAACAAAAAAAAAAAACAACAACATTTTTCACATCCACTTTGCGGTTTCACCATGATTATTTTTAAGTCATGTTTCTCAGAAATTGTGGAGTCAAAACTGGAACGTGCGCATTTCAATTTTTAAACCTTTTTAAATATCAGATTACTTGTGACAAGTTTAGGCCGCTGACATTGCTCAGTGACTTAAAATGTCACTAACAAGTGATCAGTTAATAATTATGTTTTTTTGTTTATTAATAATTTGTGTTTTTTTATGATTACCCTAGATGACCCCTCTCTCTTTGTAGGGCAGGGTCATCCAGGGGCTGCCATAATGATCAGATCACTTTTTTTTTTTTTCTTTTTAAACTCTTTCAATGCTGGTGCTCCATTGAAGCACAGCATTGACTGATATTTAGTCCCCACAAGCTTGTGATGGGTTCACACAATCATGGCATTGAAGGGGTTAATTGAGCAAGGGAGGTGGTGGGGGCTGGTCTCCACACTCATGTGGAGACCGAAGAACCCTTTCTCCCTGTCCCTGAAGCTGCCTCTGGCAGCTGGGACACAATCTCTGGTAGACGGGAGATTGCAGGGAGGAGTCTCTTTGATCACTCCCACAGTAGTGATCAAAGAGACTCCTCCCTGCAATCTCCCATCTACCGGAGATTGTGGGGGCTCGTTTTTGCTGTTGCACAGCAGAAGAGCCCCGTACAAAACGGGTATTAACCCCTAAAATGCCACGATCACGGCATTGAAGGGGTTAACGCTGCACTGACGCTCTCATGGAACAGTCAGGCAGCAGGGGAATGTTGCGCCAGGTCCCCATACTTGCCTGAAGCCGCCTGTTCGTTCCATGAGAGCGTCAGTACAGCGTTAACCCCCTCAATGCCGCGATTGACAAAATCACTCCGGGGCAACATGGGGGCATTTTTTGGAGATGACGTACCGGGTACATCCCGGTCTGAGGGTGACGTGTGACCAGGAAGCACGAGGTATGTCCCGGTCTCGAAGGGGTTAAAGGTGGAAAACATTTTGACATGATTTATCTCATTCTTTAACATCACAAGAACCCGGCATCTTAACAGGGGTGTATAGACTTTTTATATCCACTGTACACGACTCAAGTACACTACGGCTTCCACAAGCCACCCCACAACAGTACATTTTCTACACCATTAAATAACTTGCAGTAAGGTGGATAAGCAATGAGTATCAATCTCAGCCTCTGCTAAGCTGTCACTATCCGCCTCATACTCTAACCCTCATCAGTCTGTAATTGCTACAAGTTAAAATGGCATCAGCACACTTCTATCTGCTTGTAACTGATTGACCAGGGCAAAAAAAGGAAAAACTCCCACAGGTTGTTGGACCCATCAATCACAGTCATAACCATAATGAGACCCTCCCAGTCCTTTCCTACTTTACCCCATTAAGGAGCACCAAAATGGCTTGTAATGGTGGAGGCTATACAGAGCAATGAATAATTAATCCTACCATAATTTAGGCACTTTTGTACATTGTTTTTCGCCAGCTTTGGCAGCCCCCTCATTATCAAAGATTCGAATGCACAAAAAAAGGCAATTTATGTTAAAACACACATTTGTATGAATCCAAATGCAGAAATGTAGTTTATATTCATTTTCTATTCCGTATAGCCAAGAGAAATGCCAGTAGGATTCTTAAAAACAATTACATTTATTTTAATGTATATTCAAACCAATGCTCACCTCTTCACTTAGTAGAGTAATAATTTTGTTGGCTAGTTCAAGAATTTTTTGTCATTGGTCCTGTCATGCAACAGCGAGCTGGGTGGAGACAATGTGATGGGACTTTTGGTCCTGCAGATTCCTTTAGACACAGATGACATGTTGCCACATGCTGCATGTTCAGATTTCACAATGATATAATCCTAAAAGGATTATATATTCCTAAAAGGAAGACAAAAAACATCAATCACAGACTATGAATTAGAGCATGGCGAACACGTATTATACCTCCCTTTCAAACTACATGGGCAAGCCCTAACTTGAGTGAAACTTCTAGCTTATCAGCATTTGGTAAAAACTATTCCAGTTGCAAGAAATACTCAAGTAACCCCATTGTTGACCATTTACCTTATCTGAGACTACTGAGAATAGAAACCCACACACAGATACAATTTTTAGTGTCCTATATGTTCCCATCTATCCTATATCTCAAGCTCCTGAAATAATAATGATATAAAGTGTAGTCATTGCGACATTCTTACAATTCCTTACCTTTCCAGTAAGTAGGTAGATGATCTCTAGAATGAGATTTAAGATCATCTCGTCCTTCTGATGTTTGTCTTTGCTCACCATCACCAAGTCTAATAGTCTAAGATGTATTTTCTTCAGTTAAGACATTTGAATTAACAGCAAAAAAAAAAAAATTTTTTTTAAATATGATTAAACTCAATATATACTCAAATATACAAGCCAATGAACAAAACAATAGACTGTTACAGCCCACATTCAATATTTTTAGTTTTACATAGGTCAACACAGGGCCAACATAGGTATCACTGCATTAATATAAAATCGACAACTGTATGCAATGATTGTAAACTCCAAGACAGAGGGAGTTTATCCACAAAGCACAATTATACATCTATGATACACACAATCACATTTACTCATGCTCTCCCTCATTCAGACAAATCATCCACATATTAACTCATGCTCTCCCTCATTCAGACAATTCATCCATTTTAAGAAACTACACCCCATGGAGCTTCAAATGAGGGGCTACATGTATTTATAGGACAAAAGTTGAGTGCACAAATAATGATGGAATATGTCGCTTTGGCTTGAAAATATGTTTTTTCTAACCGTAACGACATGTTCATTTGTGTCTTGCGCACTCCAGGTTTGTACTAGAAACACATGCAGCCCCTCATTTGATGCGCCAAGGGATGTCGTTTTTGCAAATGTGTACTTTTTGTGCCATAATTTAACTTCCTACGTGAGCAGTAATGCCACGTCAAGGCTTCAACCCTAATTACTGATCATTCACACGCCTTTCATATCTCCATTCACTCACAGAAGCACACACCATTCTTTCCATACATTTACTCACAGTAGCACACACCATTCTTTCCCCTTACAATCCCAAAGAAATGATGGTAAAGGGAGAAGAAAAAATCACTTTTACAGCAAAAATAAGTTTTGCAGTAAAAATGCAAGGCGCTCCAGGGATGATATGGTTACTCACGTACCGCACAGGCTAAATGGCTGATTTTAATAATATTTGCAGTTCATCAGGATTTCAAAAATTGCCTCCCTCTACCGTTGGCTAAATTTAACCCCATGATCAAAGGGATCATAGGATTAAAAATTAGTATCGGCCATTTTTAAAAAGGGAATGTGACTTTTTATAGCTATATGATCGCTGTGGTAACATTGGCTACCACAGTGATCTTTTAGCTAGAATACTTATTAATTTGGGAGCAATTTTGATCTTTTTTTATCTGCCTTTGAGACCCCCAAATCATTTTTCCCTGCCATCCCAGGTGACACTAAGGATAGACTCCTCCTCCGTACCTGATAGGGCAGGACTCAAAACTTTAAAAGGGCCCTCCCCTCCTACTAACACCAGTGTTTTTTCCTGCCCTACCAGGTAGGGGACTCGTCTACCTTTTATTATTTTTCTAGGCTCTAGGTTGAGCCGTTTCCCCGGGCTAAGCCCCCATTCCTGGGGGATACCTTGCACCTCAGCCTGATGGCTGGTGCTGCGTCGCCCAACGCTTGTCCCGGTCGCGGCGGTGTTCGCGGCTGTGGTGGCGCCGTCGTCCCGACGGTGATCGGGGCCGCGGCGGCGCCGTCGTCCCGGCGGTGATCGTGGCCGCCGTCCTGGCGGTTAGCGCGGCAGCTCCACCGGCCGTGTTTACGGTGATGCCGGCGGGTTACCGGCACCTCCTATAGCCGGGGACGCCTGCCGGTCTGACTATTCAGCGGCTAGATGCCGCTGTTGCGGCTTACTGGCTTCGGCCAATATGGCGTCTGATGTCTTCCGGTTCGGGCTTCTGCACTTCTGGTTGTGCGTTCCAAGCCTCGTTTTGGTCAGAATTTAAAATTTTGGCGCCAAACTCTCTGCTGTTGCAGATTCCAGCCTAATTTCAGCTCCTTTTCACTGTATATATAGAAGGTAAGTGATCTGGATGCTGTGTGTGTTCCTGCTGTTTTCTTTTGGTGAGGTGCTGTTGCATCTTTCATCATGTCGGCCCCTGATAATTCTGAGCCGCCCTCTGTTGAGGACAAGCCTAAGGAAGCTGTTATGAAGTCTAAACATGCCCAATGCTCCGGGTGTCACAAGGCTTTGCAGGATTCAAGGAAGAAACTCTGCTCCGCTTGCCTGAGATCTGTAGCGGATTCTGAGCCGTCTGGGGGTAGGGAATTTTTGGTCTGGCTTAAAGAGGAGATGCAGTCTACCTTCTCTGCCTTCCGTCAGACGGTTCCTGTTCCTGTTCCTGCCTATCATCACCTTCCCGCGGTACAAGACCCTGCTCTCCTGGGGCGTCAGCCTTTGTTCTCAGACTCTGAGTTTGATTATCCTGAAGTAGAGGAAGGTTCCTCAGAGGAAGGAGAGATCCGGGAGGAAAGTTCTTTTTTGTTCCCGGTGGAGGAAATTGAGACTTTAATTTCTGCTGTGAGGTCAACTATGCATTTGGAGGAGGCCTCCACCCAGAAAAATGACTCTTTCTTTGATGCCAGCTTTTCCAAGCAGTCTGCCTCGTTTCCTGTTCATCCTGCGCTTTCTGACATTATCAAGCAGGAATGGAACCACCCGGAAAGGAGGGTTAACCTCTCCAGACGGGTTAAACGCATGTTTCCCTTTGATGAGAACTTTGCTGATTTTTGTGCTACCCCGCTGGTGGATACTGCTGTTATGAAGGTCTCCAGGAAGACTACTCTGCCGCTTGAGGATGGCTCTCATTTTTCTGACCATATGGAAAAGAAAGCCGAAGCTGCAGTTAAGAAATCTTTCGAGGCTTCAGCTGCGACCTTTAAACCTGGAATTGCTTCTGCCTCAGTTTCCAGAGCTGTCAAGATTTGGCTCTCCCAGATCGAGGAGGATATTGCTGCCAAAACCTCCAGGGAGACTATCCTCAAGAATGTTGCTGCCGTGAGATTGGCCGTGGATTTTCTCTGTGATGCCTCAATTGAAAACATCAGAATGACGGCCAGAGCTTCGGCGCTTTCGGTGGCAGCTAGAAGAGCCTTGTGGCTTAAGGCATGGGCGGCGGATAATGCCTCTAAGAACAGGCTTCTTAATATCCCTTTTAAGGGCAAGACTTTATTTGGGGAAGAGCTGGAGTCCCTTTTGGAGAAGACCACAGGGGACAAGCATTGGATGCCTCAACGAAAGCCTCCTTCGAAAAGACGGCAGTCCTTTCGGCCTTTTTTCCCGGGACAATCTAGAGGCCATAGTTCTAGATTCAACCCCTCGTCTAGAGAACAAAACTTTCGAGGCAGATTCCCTCGTGGAAGGGGGAGATTTGACAGGATCGCCTTCCCCAAAGCGTTTCAAGACCCCAAGAACGCTGCATGACGCCTCCTCCATTCCGGTGGGAGGAAGGCTCCGTTTTTTCACCGACAGTTGGTTCTCACTCACCCGAGACCCCTGGGTGAGAGCCATTGTATCGCACGGCTATCAACTTCAATTCCGGACCAGACCTTCAGACCGTTTTTTGATCTCCCACCTTCCTCCAGACCAGGCAAGGCGGTCGGTCCTGTTATCCACCCTTCAGCAGTTGTCAGACCTCAGAGTCCTGGTTCCTGTCCCCTGGCCAGAATTGGGCCAAGGGGTTTATTCTCCGGTTTTTCTGGTCCCCAAGAGACCGGGTGGTCTTCGCTTAATCATAGACTTGCGTTTTTTGAACAGTCACCTCCAGTTCATCAGGTTCAGGATGGAAACCGTAAGATCCACCCTCGACACCTTATGCCTCAACGACTTCATGGCTTCATTAGACCTAAAGGATGCATATTTCCACGTTCCCATCCATCCGTCTCATCAACGTTTCCTGAGAGTGGCGATTCCTCGGGGTTCAACTGTCCAGCATTTCCAGTTTCAAGCCCTTCCATTCGGATTGTCGGCAGCACCAAGAGTCTTCACAAAACTTTTGGCAGTCGTGGCGGCCCATCTCCGTGTCCAGGGAATCTCAGTCATTCCTTATCTGGACGATTGGCTTATCCATGCCCGGTCGGCGCAGATTCTTCGGGTTCATCTTTCCACGGTGGTCAACACATTACAAGATCTCAGCTGGATTCTGAACTGGGACAAATCCTGCACCGTTCCCTCTCAACATCTAGTGTTCCTGGGTCTTCGTCTGGATTCCTGCTCCGGGAAAGCTTTCCTTCCGACTGCCAGAATAGAGGGGATTCGATTCCTAGTACGCAGGATTCGCTCTGCGCACCGCAGCTCCTTACGGTTATGTATGTCCCTGCTGGGCAAGATGGTCTCCGCAAATTATGCAGTGCCCTGGGCTCTGGCCCACATGAGAATACTTCAGGGATTTGTCCTCAACCATCTGGAAGACAACCCATTGGCTCTGGACAGGCGTGTCTGTCTTCCTCCGCAGGTCAGAGCTTCCCTCTCCTGGTGGCTCCAACAGAACGTCCTTGCCGCAGGGAGAAGATGGTCTCTTGTCTCCAAGGTACTTCTCACCACCGACGCCAGCATCAAGGGATGGGGAGCTACGTATCAAGACCTGTTTGTGCAGGGTCTCTGGTCTCCAGCTACAAAACTTCTTCCCTCGAACTGTCTGGAGTTACTTGCAGTAGAAAAAGCTCTGCATCACTGGGAGCATCTGCTCGCCGGCAAGGACATTTTGCTTCGTTCCGACAATCAAGCAGTGGTAGCCTATGTCAACAGACAAGTGGGCACAAGAAGTCCTCGGCTTCTCCGTATATCGCTCAGGATTTCCTTTTGGGCAGAGTCCCATCACATGACTCTATCCGCCGTTCACCTCAGAGGAACTTTGAATTCTCAAGCAGATTTCCTGAGCAGAACTCCTGTGCTAAGCGGCGAGTGGGCTCTGCATCCGATAGCCTTCAATCTAATCGTCCAACGGTGGGGCTTGCCCAAGATCGACCTGATGGCATCCAGAGACAATGCTCAGATTACGTTCTTCTTTTCCCTCAGGCCTCAGGATCATCCCTTGGCAATAGATGCCTTCTCACAGGAATGGAATTTCCGTCTTGCATACGTTTTCCCTCCGTTTGCCCTAATCTCCAGGGTCCTACAGAAGATCAAGAAGGACCACGCCTCCGTGATCCTGATAGCACCAGACTGGCCGAAGCGAGTCTGGTATTCCGACTTGATCGCTCTAGGTCTCTCTCCCCCTCTGAAGCTCCCAGCTTGGAAAGACCTTCTACATCAAGGTCCGTTCCTACACCCAAACCCTGCCGTGTTCCACCTGACGGCCTGGAGATTGAACGCGGACTGCTGAGAGCGCAAGGTTTTCTTGTCATGTGGCTGAGACTCTTCTGCAGAGTAGACAGAAGGTTACCTCTCTGCGATACATTAAGATCTGGAAGAGATTTCACAGTTGGTGTTGTTCCAAGGGGATTTTGCCAACTTCCTGTTCCTCTGCCTCTGTTCTGGATTTCCTTCAGGAAGGATTCGACTGTGGACTTCAGCCTTCTACGATCCGGGTGCAGATTTCTGCCATCAGTGCTCTCCTCGGGTTCGAGCTTATATCTCTGCCTGTGATCAGACGTTTTGCCAAGGCCATCGTCAGGATACGTCCTCGTTCGGTCACCAGGATGGTTCCGTGGGACCTGAATCTCGTCCTTGGAAGACTCACATTACCTCCTTTTGAGCCTCTTCATTCGGTTTCTCTGTATCTATTATCGCTGAAGACGACCTTCTTAGTAGCGATTACTTCCGCTCGTCGGATTTGTGAACTCCAGGCTTTGTCTATGAAGGAACCGTTTCTCCGTTTTTTCCCGGATAAGGTGGTTCTCTCTCTGCCGCCAGAGTTCACACCCAAGGTTCAGTCGGCTTTCCACAAGAACCAGGAGATCGTGTTGCCTACCTTTTTTCCTGCTCCTGGCTCGGCTGAAGAAGAAGTTCTTCACACTCTGGATCTGAAGAGATGCCTCACCATCTATTTGGAATGGACTCTACCCCTGCGTAAGTCCTCTCGTTTATTCGTGGCCTCTTCAGGGCCCAACAGGGGCATCAGTATCTCCAAGTCTTCCATCGCTAAGTGGATTGTTGCAACCATCAACTTGGCATATTCTGCAGCCGGCCAACCTGCTCCTGTGGGGATCCGTGCCCACTCTACTAGGGCAGTCTCCACTTCCTGGGCTGAAAGATGTTGTCTTTCGCCCGACCAGATCTGCAAGGCGGCTACTTGGCGGACTCTCCACGCTTTTGTGCAGCATTAACGTCTCGACCAGATGGCTCAGGAGGACTCTCTTTTCGGTCGGAAGGTGTTACCTTGCAGGCGGTTCCGGCGGTTCCAGCGTTGCCGCGAGCAGGGGAGCCGAGACGCAGCCCGCGCGTTCAGCCCCCTGCTCGTTCTGTTCGCGGGAAGACGCGTTGTGGTCCGTCCGGCCGTTAGACGCGCGCCCCCGTGTGGTGATCTGAGGTTAGACGGGACGCGCGTCTCAGCAGCATGCGCGAACGGCTATCTCATGAATATTTATGCCGCGTCTTAAAGGGGTACTTATCTCTTTTCCTCCTCCCCCTAATTTAGGGGGTAGGAGGATCCTGAGCTAGAGGACTATTTAAACCTTCAGTCTGCATGTACCCCTTGCCTGTGATAGTGCCTTTATTGCCTTCACTAGCGTTGCAGAAACTTATTTGCCTTTTCGTTGCCTAAACTTTGCTTGAACCTGACCATCCGTTGTTTGCTGCCTGCCCCGACCTCTGCTCGTGACCCCGACTATCCGTTGTCTGCTGCCTGCCCCGACCTCTGCTCGTGACCCCGGCTATCCGTTGTTTGCTGCCTGTCCTGACCTCTGCTTGTGACCCCGACTATCCAATTGCCAGCTCCTAGTACCATCTGGTTGTTCCTGTACTGCTCGTCATCACCGCTTGGGGGCACCTTTCCTTGTACTGCAGCGTGGATCCACAGCCTGAACCACCGTTAGTGACAGTATCACAGGCCTTTCATATGGATCCCGCAGACTTGGCAAGGATGTCCAACCGACAAGACAGACAGGATCAAGTTCTAGCTGCTCACGCTTCTCAACTCCAATCCTTGGAACGGAAGTTAGACGATGTTGCAGACCTACTAAGATCTATGGCCACAAACTTGTCTCCATCCATCTCGCAGGGGGCATCATCTGATTCTGCTCCTCCTGTTCCGGGGCCAAGTACTGCTGTTCCAGCACCCAAGATGCCATTACCTGACAAATTTTCTGGTGATCCTCAAGAGTGTCGTGGGTTCCTCAATCAGTGCGCCCTACATTTCCGGGCACATCCTCATACTTTCTCCTCTCATTGCAACAGAGTGACTTTTATTATAAACTTACTAAAAGGAGAAGCATTGGCGTGGGTATCACCTTTACTAGAACAGAGCTCACCCATTTTGGAAGACGCGGACGCCTTTATCGCATCATTTCGTGCTGTGTTTGATGCTCCTGGGAGACGTGAAGCCGCTGAATCCAATCTTATGGAACTGCAACAGGGCAGGAGAACTGTGGCCCAGTATGCAGTTGAATTTCGTACTTTGGCGTATGAGACAGACTGGAATGTCAGCTCCCTGAAAGCTGCCTTTCGCAGGGGTTTGAACGAATCAATAAAGGATGCACTCACCTATCGTGAAATTCCCCATGATCTGGAGAATCTGATCACATTATGTCTACGGTTGGAGGCCAGAGGTCAGGAGAGAAAATTTGAACGTGACCGAGAACGTGATCGTAGGCCACGTCAAGTTAGGCCTTGGATCAGACACCCTACTCCTGCACCTACTGAATCTGCAGCTGCTATGGCAGAGCCTATGGAGATCGGTCCTGTGCTTCATTTATCCGTGGAAGAGAAACAACGCCGCAGATCTTTGGGACTGTGTTTATATTGTGGACAAAAAGGACATTTGATTTTTGCCTGCCCTAGGAAATCGGGAAACGCCAGAACTTAGTGGAGGCCGGAGGTGCTTCACTAAGTGCTACTGTTGCTTCACCTCCTCAGTCACCAAGACTTTTAGTTCCCATCAAGCTGCAGTGGACAGGCCACCAAGTGGCCACCCAAGCTTTCATTGATTCGGGTGCGGCTGGAAATTTTATAGACAAGGGTTGGGCCCTGGAACACAGTATACCCTTACAGCCCAGGACTCAGAAAACCTCTATTACGGCATTAGATGGCTCTCCTCTAGGAACCGGGATTGTGTCCCTCCAAACCGAGACCATTGGTGCCATCATTGGGATACTCCATTCTGAAGAAATACGGTTTGATGTGTTATCCAGTCCTCATATTCCCATCATCCTGGGAATGTCGTGGTTACAACAACATAATCCCAGCATAGACTGGAGAGAAGGACAGATTCTGGCATGGAGTAAAGAATGTTTAAAGAACTGTTGCAGCACTCCTACTAAATTAAATCTTATGCTCGAAGTACCTGCTCAGGATCCACGCCATCTCAGTATTGGGAGTATTTAGATGTTTTTTCAAAGAGAAAAGCTGAAACCTTACCTCCTCATCGGGCGTATGACTGTACGATACAATTGTTGCCTGGCACCAATCCACCTAAGGGACATACATATCCATTATCCCATCCGGAGAATCAAGCCTTGGCCCAGTACATAGAAGAAAGTTTACAGAAAGGGTTCATCAGACCTTCCGCATCACCAGCAGGAGCAGGCTTCTTTTTTTTTCCAAGAAAGATGGATCCTTGCGCCCCTGCATTGACTACAGGGGTTTAAATAAAATTACCATAAAAAACAAGTATCCGCTTCCCCTCATTACAGAACTTTATGATCAGCTGAAAGACGCTACTATCTTCACGAAACTAGATCTGCGAGGGGCCTACAATCTGATTAGAATCCAAGAGGGGGACGAATGGAAGACGGCGTTCAATACGAGATATGGACATTATGAATATCTCGTGATGCCTTTCGGGCTATGCAATGCCCCAGCTGTGTTCCAGAGCTTCGTGAACGATATCTTCCGTGATATGTTGTTATCACATGTTATGGTCTACCTCGATGACATTCTCATTTATTCAAAAGATTTGGAAGAGCATCGGCAACATGTTAACCAGGTGCTACAAAGATTAAGAGAACATTCCCTATTTGCCAAAGTCGATAAGTGCGAGTTTGAGTGCGACATGGTGAAGTTTCTAGGATATATTATTTCTGCTGGGCAGCTGGAGATGGATCCAGGCAAGATAACGGCCATCCAAGATTGGGAAGAACCTTCTGACATTAAAGGCATTCAACGATTCGTAGGGTTCGCCAATTATTATCGTCGCTTTATTCGCAATTTTTCCCAGATCATCTCTCCCATAATTGCACTCACTCGGAAGGGGTCGAATCCAAAGTCTTGGACCCCTGAAGCTCGAAATGCTTTTGGAAGATTGAAGTTGGCCTTTACAACTGCCCCTATCCTACAACGTCCCAATCCAGACTTACCGTTCACCCTGGAAGTTGATGCGTCTGAGACCGGGGCTGGGGCCATTCTATCTCAGAGAGACCAAATTTCGAATCGTCTACATCCCTGTTCTTATTTTTCGAAGGCTTTCTCTTCAGCGGAACAAAATTATGACATAGGGAACCGGGAGTTGCTGGCTATTAAATTAGCGTTAGAAGAATGGCGACATCTGCTTGAGGGGACTGAAATTCCCATTACCATTCTTACAGACCATAAGAACTTGGTGTACATAGAAAAGGCCAAGAGACTCAATCCACGTCAGGCTCAATGGGCATTATTCTTCACACGGTTTAATTTTACCATTTCCTTTCGGCCGGGTTCAAAAAATACAAAGGCTGATGCGCTGTCCAGAAGACATGAGGCGCCTAATGTGGAAACGTCGGTCGAACCTATAATCCCTCCTACGAAAATAATTGCCACGATACACAGCACTCTCATGTGGCACATCTCTAAATCACAGACACCCCGTCCCAGAGGACAAATTCCTCCGCCTGGGAGACTTTATGTGCAACCCCGTTTCCGTAAAGCCATTTTGTCCTGGGGTCATGCCTCTCCGGTAGCGGGTCACCGGGGAACTCGGAATGTTAAATTTCTTTTGCAGAAGAATTTCTGGTGGCCTACTATGATACGTGACATATCTGAATTTGTGCAAGCATGTACTATTTGCGGTCATAATAAAACCCCTCATACCAGACCGGCAGGGTTATTATGTCCGTTGCCTGTTCCAGATCGGCCATGGCAACACATAGCCATGGATTTTGTCACGGACCTGCCTCCTTCTCAAGGCCATACGACTATTTTAGTAGTGGTTGATTTATTCAGCAAGCAAACACATTTTATCGCTCTAGCTAAACTTCCATCTGCCAGTACATTAGCGGACACCTTCATGAGAGAGATCATAAGACTACATGGAGTTCCGCAAATCATCATTTCGGACAGAGGGTCACAATTCATCTCGAAATTCTGGAGAGCGATGTGTAAACTTATGGGAATCGAGTTGCATTTTTCATCATCCCATCATCCTCAATCTAATGGGCAAGCTGAAAGAACTAATCAAGTACTTAAGCAATATCTTAGAATGTACGTCTCGGAGGATCAGTCCGATTGGTTGACACTTTTGCATCTTGCGGAATGGTCCTACAACTGCTCTTATCATGAAGCACTACAGATGTCCCCATTCAAGGCGGTTCACGGTTATGAACCAGCACTCTGGCCTGAAGAAACCAGTTCTACGGGGGTACCTGCAGCTGAAGCTCAATTTCAAGTTTTACGTGACCATTGGGCACTTATTTCGGAACAGTTGAAGCAGACTAAGATTTTGCAGAAGAAAACCGCTGATAAGTCTCGATCCAAAGGGCCGGTGCTCAACCCAGGAGACTATGTGTGGCTTTCCACGAAATATCTTCACCTCCAGCAAGCCGCCCAAACTTTAGGACCTAAGTATATTGGTCCATATAAAATTAAAACAAAAATTAATCAAGTTACTTATTCTCTGGTTCTGCCTAAGACACTGCGCATTAATAATACGTTTCATATTTCTTTATTAAAACCAGTAATTAGAAATCAATTTTCCCCCACGGTTCGTACTCCTGATCCGGTAATAGTCCAAGGTGAAGAAGAATATGAAGTACAAACCATCTTAGATTCTAGAAAGAAACAGGGGAGACTGCAATACTTTATTAGATGGAAGGGATACGGTCCTGAGGAGAGTTCCTGGGTCTCGTCCTCTGATGTCCATGCTCCAGCCAAGATTCGTGCCTTTCATAGGAAATTCCCCCAGAAACCGGCTCCTAATCGCCAGGATGGCGCTTGTAGACAGGGGGGTACTGTTACCTTGCAGGCGGTTCCGGCGGTTCCAGCGTTGCCGCGAGCAGGGGAGCCGAGACGCAGCTCAGGCGTTCAGCCCCCTGCTCGTTCTGTTCGCGGGAAGACGCGTTGTGGTCCGTCCGGCCGTTAGACGCGCGCCCCCGTGTGGTGATCTGAGGTTAGACAGGACGCGCGTCTCAGCAGCATGAGAGCCGTTCGCGCATGCACGAACGGCTATCTCATGAATATTTATGCCGCGTCTTAAAGGGGTACTTATCTCTTTTCCTCCTCCCCCCCCTAATTTAGGGGGTAGGAGGATCCTGAGCTAGAGGACTATTTAAACCTTCAGTCTGCATGTACCCCTTGCCTGTGATAGTGCCTTTATTGCCTTCACTAGCGTTCCAGAAACTTATTTGCCTTTCCGTTGCCTGAACTTTGCTTGAACCTGACCATCCGTTGTTTGCTGCCTGCCCCGACCTCTGCTCGTGACCCCGACTATCCGTTGTCTGCTGCCTGCCCCGACCTCTGCTCGTGACCCCGGCTATCCGTTGTTTGCTGCCTGTCCTGACCTCTGCTTGTGACCCCGACTATCCGATTGCCAGCTCCTAGTACCATCTGGTTGTTCCTGTACTGCTCGTCATCACCGCTTGGGGGCGCCTTTCCTTGTACTGCAGCGTGGATCCACAGCCTGAACCACCGTTAGTGACAGAAGGTCCTTGAGGCTGTTTTGTCTCCTTAGTTTGCCCACCCTTCTTCTTTGGTAAATCTATCCTTAGTGTCACCTGGGATGGCAGGGAAACAGGAAGTTCTACTTACCGAGAGCTTCTTTTCCCTGTCAATCCCTGGTGACACGTTTTTGTTCCCTCCCTTCTTTTCAATAAATTTTGTTGCATCAGATTGCTTTGCCTGTGTGGTCTTTGGTATTCACTGGTGTTAGTAGGAGGGGAGGGCCCTTTTAAAGTTTTGAGTCCTGCCCTATCAGGTACGGAGGAGGAGCCATACAGGCATCTAAGCAGCATGCCCCCATATCTCTTTAACTGACAATTGTCAGTTGTTAATAAAGTTGCGCGGTGACGTCATCGAGTCATTGCGCGAGACGTCACTGGGCAGATCGGGTGGCCCCGGTGATGCCCTTCAGTGTGAGGGGCAGAACGCCGGGGTAGGTGGTGATGGAAATCCACAGACCTCCATCAAGGTAAGATAGTGCTAGTGACGGCATGGTGCCGTCGTTAGCACCTTACTGGGACTGCTAGCGACGGCACCATGCCCCCCTGTAGCGACGCCACTGTTAGTCAGCTACCAATTGTGCAAGTTCTCCCACTTAAAAAGATGAGAGAGGCCTGTAATTTTCACCATAGGTACACTTCATCTATGAGAGACAGACTGAGACAACAAAGTCCATAAATCACATTGTCTGATTTTTTAATAATTTATTTGCAAATTATGGTGGAAAATAAGTATTTGGTCAATAACAAAAGTTCATATCAATACTTTGTTATATACCCTTTGTTGGCAATGACAGAGGTCAAACGTTTTCTGTAAGTCTTCACAAGGTTTTCACACACTGTTGCTGGTATTTTGGACCATTCCTCCATGCAGATCTCCTCTAGAGCAGTGATGTTTTGGGGCTGTCGCTGGGCAACACGGACTTTCAACTCCCTCCAAAGGTTTTCTATGGGGTTGAGATCTGAAGACTGGTTAGGCCACTCCAGGACCTTGAAATGCTTCTTACGAAGCCACTCCTTCGTTGCCCGGGCGGTGTGTTTGAGATCATTGTCATGCTGAAAGACCCAGCCACGTTTCATCTTCAATGCCCTTGCTGATGGAAGGAGGTTTTCACTCAAAATCTCACGATACATGGCCCCATTCATTCTTTCCTTTACACGGATCAGTCGTCCTGGTCCCTTTGCAGAAAAACTGCCCCAAAGCATGATGTTTCCACCCCATGCTTCACCGTAGGTATGGTGTTCTTTCGATGCAACTCAGCATTCTTTCTCCTCCAAACACGACAAGTTCAGTTTCTACCAAAAAGTTCTACCTTAGTTTCATCTGACCATATGACATTCGCCCAATCCTCTTCTGGATCATCCAAATGCTCTCTAGCAAACTTCAGACGGGCCCGGACATGTACTGGCTTAAGCAGGGGGACACGTCTGGCACTGCATGATTTGAGTCCCTGGCGGCGTAGCCTTTGTTACTTTGGTCCCAGCTCTCTGCAGGTCATTCACTAGGTCCCCCCGTGTGGTTCTGGGATTTTTGCTCAACGTTCTTGTGATCATTTTTACACCACGGGGTGTGATCTTGCGTGGAGCCCCAGATCGAGGGAGATTATCAGTGGTCCTGTATGTCTTCCATTTTCGAATAATTGCTCCCACAGTTGATTTCTTCACACCAAGCTGCTTGCCTATTGCAGATTCAGTCTTCCCAGTCTGGTGCAGGTCTACAATTTTGTTTCTGGTGTCCTTCGACAGCTCTTTGGTCTTGGCCATAGTGGGGTTTGGAGTGTGACTGTTTGAGGTTGTGGACAGGTGTCTTTTATACTGATAACAAGTGCAAACAGGTGCCATTAATACAGGTAACGAGTGGACAGAGGACAGAGGAGACTCTTAAAGAAGATGTTATAGGTCTGTGAGAGCCAGATATCTTGCTTGTTTGTAGGTGACCAAATACTTATTTTACCGAGGAATTTACCAATGAATTCATTAGAAATCCTACAATGTGATTTCCTGTATTATTTCCCCCCATTCTGTCTCTCATAGTTGAAGTGTACCTATGGTGAAAATTACAGGCCTCTCTCATCTTTTTAAGTGGGAGAACTTGCACAATTGGTGGCTGACTAAATACTTTTTTGCCCCACTGTATAGTCGATATAGATCAATGGAACAAGACATACAAACCTACATAACTACATACAGAAATAATGTATGGAAACATCACATAGCAGGGATAGATCAACACATTAAAACACAAACCCAGCTTTGCATGTATAGATCAATCATGTATAGATGTATAGAAGACAAAGGAGCAGCAGCAGTAAAGAACTGGACCTGGGCAGCCAGTGGTAGATGATAGGCTCATGCAGCCCCTTGATACTGGACTAAATTTCACCAATATTTGATAAATCAAACCTTACTTACTTTGATTATTGAGTGCTTGGTAGTCTAATTTGGGCAGATTGACTTTCAAGTAAACATATGGCTGCAAGGGCAGTGAGCCAGTATATTTGTGGGTAAGGGCACACATGAATGTGTATGTATGCGTGTTAGTTTACAATGCTCAACTGTGGGTGTGTTAAAATGAGCGTGTGTGTGTGTGCAAAGCAGTGAATAAGCTGTACAGAGTAGAGTGTAGAGCAAGTATTTCCTGTGCCTTGGTGTGGCAAAAGCATTGTGAGTTGAATCTGGGAGCAGGCAGGGTTAAACTGGATTACATAACGTTGTGTGACCCCGCAGTCGTAGTGCATTGTAGTACATTGAAGAATAGGCTGAGGCAGGGTAAGTGAGTGGCAAATGTGTGTTTGAATGTGTGTCTGTGTGTGTTATTGTGTGTGTATGCCTAGGTATGTTTATATGTTTGGGTAGGCTTGTGTCTGGGTATGTTAGTGTGGACATGTGTTTGGGTATTTAAGTGTATTTGGGTGCGTAAGTATGGGTCATTATGTGTGTGTGTATGTTATTTCATCTGAAGAATAGACATACAGTATCTCACAAAAGTGAGTACACCCCTCACATTTTTGTAAATATTTTATTATATCTTTTCATGTGACAACACTGAAGAAATGACACTCTGCTACAATGTAAAGTAGTGAGTGTACAGCCTATATAACAGTGTAAATTTGCTGTTCCCTTAAAACTAACAACATACAGCCATTAATGTCTAAACCTTGGCAACAAAAGTGAGTAATTAAACATCAAAATAAAGTTAAAGGGGATGGAATTACATGTCCTTAACCCCTTAATGACGAGTTTCTTACTCTAAGTACATTGTGGGACAATGGTTCTTTTAAAATTTTTCTGTGTTGCTGTTTAGATGTGATTTTCTTCTTTCTCATTTTGTGCTCCCACACATATTATATATTGTTTTTTCCAGGACAAACAGGGCTTTCTTTAGATACCATTATTTTTATCATATCATCTGAGTTACTATCCAAAAATGATAACATTTGGTGATTTGGTTTCTCACTTTTTTAATAAAAAAAACTCATCTGCAAAAACTAATGAAAAAACCTAATAAATAGATTCTACTATTTGTCCCAATGTTTTTATGTTTTTTTGCTTTTTTCTGCACGTTATGGGACAATAAGTACCAGTGGCATTTTGCTATTTCAAAACCATTTTTTCCCCAAAGCTGGTCATTCTGCCCCATGTGCTATTTCGGGTATCTTTGAAGCCGGCCAATGAAATTTACCCCATCAAACCATATATATATATTTTCATAATCGATTAGTTGAATCGATTTTTATCAATTTATAAAATGATGTTTTTCAGAGCAAATGATTGGATTATAACTCAGAGCAAATGATCGGATTATAACGCTAGAATCCAGATCCCCCGCAAAGCTGCAGGAGACCTGGATCCTCTCTGCCACCCGGTGAGGGTCTGTGCAAAACGCGCAGACATCCTCCACTTCTCCCCTCCCTTCCCCTCCACTTCCGCTTCTCCCCTGCACTTCCGCTGGGGCTTCTAGTACTGAACCCGGCATCACGTGACCTTCCGGTGCGGCTTCCATCATGGAAGCCCCAACGGAAGTGGAGAGGAGAAGCGGCTGTCTGCGCGCATCGCACAGACCCCTACCGGCTGCCGGAGAGGATCCAGGTCCTGTGCAGCGCTGCAGGGGATTTGGATTTTAGTGCGGGATGTGCGCAAACTCCGCTACTTCCCTTCACTTCTACCTGCCCCACCAGGGTTTAATATAGCAACAGAAGAAAAACGGAGCAAGTAAGCACCACTGGGTAAGGTAAGCATGGAGTATTTATCTATATGTTTTTTGCTTATTTGCCCTGTGTTTCTCTTGTTGATCTATTAACCCCTGGTGGGGCAGAATTTTTTCGGGATCAATTAATTATATCTGTTCTTTAATTTGTGTTTTTATTTTTTGATTGCTGTAATATATGATTTATTGTTTGTATTGTCCATATATTTATATATATTTATATTGTATTGTGTATTATCTATTTTTTGTCTATATTTATTAAATCATATATTTTATGCCTATTTTAGCGCTGTCAGTTTTTCTTATATCAGGGGGGCACAGTGGCATAAAGGGCCTATAAAGCATATCAGGGGGCACAGTGGGATAATGGAGGTGTAAGGCATATCAGGGGGCATGGTGGCATATAGGGGGGTATAAGGCATATCAGGACACAGTGGCATATATGGGGGTATAAGGGATATCATGGCACAGTGGCATATCAGGGCACAGTGGCATATTGGGGTTGTAAGGCATATCAGGGGGCATGGTGGCAAATAGGGGGGTATAAGGCATATCGGGGCACGGTGGCATATCAGGGGGCTATAAGGCATATCAAGGGGGCACACTGGCATATAGGGGGCTATAAGGCATATCAAGGGGGCACACTGGCATATCAGGGGGCAGAGTGGCATGTCAGTGGCATATAGGAGGTATAAGGCATATTGGAGGGCACAGTGGCATCTCTGGTGCATAGGAGGTATAAGGCATACATGGGGCAGAGTTGCAAGCAGGGAGTGAGATGTGCATAACTGGGGGGGCAGGTTGGCAAATAAAAGAAAATATAAACAAGAGGCATTTTTCTCATAGTTTTTATTAAATATGAAAAAATAGTTTACATGAATTAATATTTACTAGTAAAACTTTTTTGGTATTAAAACTTAGTTAGAGAAATAGCGTGTTTGGGTTCCTTTAACCCCTTCGTGATTTTACTTTTTGTACCCTTCGTGACAATGGCCGTTTTAACATTTCTGCGCTGCTCGTGTTTAGTTGTAATTTTCTTCTTTCCCGTTTACTGAACCCACACACATTAGATATTGTTTTTTTCAGGACAAGAAGGGCTTTCTTTAGATGACTGTTTTGATTGTATCATATTATTTACTATTAAAAAAAGTATAAAATATGGTGAAAAATTTAGAAACAAATGACTGTTTCTAACTTTTAGTTGAAAAATCTTTTACTCATCTATAAAAGGTAATGAAAAAACCTGCTAAATAGATTCTACTATTTGTCCTGAGTTTAGAAATACCCAATGTTTTTATGTTTTTTTCTACACATTATGGGGCAAAAAGTACAGGTAGCGTTTTGCTATTTCAAAGCCATTTTTTCCAAATCTGGTAATTCTTCCCCCCATGTGCCATTTCGGGTATCTTTGAAGCCGGCCAATACAATTTACCCCATCAAGTCATATATTTTTGAAAACTAGACAGCCCAGGGTATTCCAAATGCTAGTATTTTAACTCTGTATTCAACCTGCAAGTGGAGCCAGAGTTCTCTAGAGGGTCTGGAGACCGTCTAGCGAACCTTTTCATCTTTATTATTTTTTTTCCCGGGCCCCCGCCATCTTGCTGATGGCGAAGATCACCGGCAGCTGCGGCTGTGACCGCTCTCCGGAGCAGTCACAGTCCATCAAGAGGTAAGTGTTTGGTGTCGCTGGATGCCTCCTGATCGAGGCATTCCAGCGACACCATTTAAGTTTAGGATACATTGTATGGCGGATGTTGATGCCCCGGGGAGGGGCCAGATATGGCCCCTGATTCCGATCATGGCGTTGCTGAATGCCTCGAGGTCGAGGCATTACAGCAACGCCGTTTGGGTAAAAAAATCGATCACGGATCGATTTTTTTTTTACCCATTTTAACAAATGACGGTCCTGGCACGTCATTTGTCGTTAACGACATGTTTTTCCGTGACGTGCCCGGACCGGCAATTGTCATCAAGGGGTTAAAATATAGCTTTATTATTATGTCAGTGTTAATGACACATCTTAATGCAAATTATACGTTTTTATTTTAAATGAAAAATTTGCATATTTTTTTTTTATCTGATTAATCGAAAAAATGATCGGCCAACTAATCCATTTTTTAAAATAATCGTTAGTTGCAGCCCTAATCATTTCCATGCACTAGTTCTACCATCAGCCTTTGTCAAACTTTATGGTTGTAAAAAATGTTTGTATTTTTTTCATACACGTTGTACTCCAGGTATAAATTCCCTGGTCCTGGTATATGTCACTGCCAAACAACACCCCAATATGTATTCCGCAACATCTCCTGAGCGCAGTGATACACCACATGCATGGGTTGTTCGGGGACTAAAAGGCCCTTTTTGAGAGGTGTGCATTTTTCAAATTGGAATTTTGACTTGTCAAAAAGTCTGCCCAGATATCCTATTTCAGGTGTCTTTGAAGCCGACCAATACAATTTACCCCATCAAACCAAGTATTTTTGAAAACTAGACACCCCAAAGTATTTGAAATGCTGGTATTTTAACCCTTTCCATGCACTAATTTTACCACCAGCCTTTGTCAAACTTTATGGTAGTACATTTTTTTTTTATTTTTTTCACACACGTTGTACTTAAGGTATAAATTTACCGCTCTTTGTATATGTCCGTGTCAAACAACACCCCAATATGTGTTCAGTAACATCTCCTGAGCACAGTGATACCCCACATGCATTGGTTTGTTGGATTATTTGGGAGGTAAAAGGCCACCTTTGTGAGGTGTGTATTTTTTTGCCATTTAGACATCTGGTCACCCTGTGCCCACGTCCCATATTTGGGACATCTTTGAAGCCGGCCAATTCAATTTACCCCATCAAATCATACATTTTTTTAAACTAGACACCCTATGGGCATTTATAATGCCAATATTTTAACTCTTTCCATGTGGGAATTTTTGTGAAGCTATAGCATGCATTGTCGGACTTCCTCATAAAAAACTTTTTGTTTATTTTTTTGGTGACAGTGGCCAATTTTTACATGTTACCATATTTTTGTAATTTTTTTTGTAATTTTTTTTTTTTACTTATCTGATTAGTGAGCTGGGCTCCATTGACCTTGCATGGTTGAATGCAGTACCTGCATTCAATCTGCAGGAGGAGCTCAAGAGTTCTCAAGAGGGTCTGGATTCTATTGTTGATGCCATCTTGTGAATGGCGCAACATCATTTGCATGATGGCACTTGTGGTTGCTCTTCGGGGCAATCACAAGGCTATCGGGGTAGGGGGGTTGTGTTGCTACATGCCTCGATATCGATATCGAGGCATGTCAGCAACACCGTTTATGCTTAGGAAGTTATTCTGATCGCTTCCTAAGCCGTTTTAGCCGGGCGCCATTTTTCTTGTGGGGAGGGCTTTCCTCCCCAGATCCACGGTCAGCCTCACTGACGATCGCGGCAATGCAGCTGTTTAACGGCAGCCCGTACATGCACGGGCTTTGTCGTTATCACGTTGCACTGCAAGCCCTTACATGTAGGGGCTTTGTCGTTAAGGGGTTAAGCTCCAGGCACTGCATGTTGCACTGCACTGCCCAATGAGGGCCACTGTTGACATGACCTCCCTGTAAACCACACCCCCACGCCAGAGCCCTCAATGCCTCTCAATATCCAAACCAAGAAAGGTGCACTCCATCCTTCTGCATTAAATCCTTGTAACAAGCATAGAAATGGCCACATTAAGTTTTCTTCTGCAACAATCTAAAGCCTTAGGGTTTCTACTTTCCTTCCAAATTGGCCTGGACACCACCTCTGACCACACTAATATTACACATATTCTAGCCAGATCTAACTTACCAGTATCATTCCCCCAGCCTGTATTACCAGGATGATGGATGATAGGACAAACCTAGATTCCTTCCATATACCCTGGATTCGGTCCGAGGCACTGCCCAATTAATATATGAATGTCCCAAAATCCATGCATTCCTGATTCCCTCTCTGCGACCTGTAACCAGTACATCCATATCAGGGAATAAGAATGCGCTGATTGCTCTGACAGCAACAACCAATGCAATCCTAGGAGTCCTTCAAATCGAGAATCCACAAAAATAGGGGACAGGGTAGACCTGTCAAATCTGCCTCAGGCACCGTCTTTCTGAAGCGGTCGAGCTGGAAACAACACAAAGCGTTAGTTATCACATTTTGGACCCCAGGAATATGCCTTGCCTTAAACCAGATATTATGTTGTAAGCTACTCAGGACCAAGTGGCGCAACAACGCTTACACCGGACGCAAACCAGAAGTTGATCGATTAATAACATGAACTACACTCATTTTGTCTGTCCTAAATGCCACTCCCCGGTTAGCCAATTCTTGCCCCCAAAAGTGAAACTCTTTTGGAAAGAGTTCCAAAAATCCTAAATTGCAAATGTCTAATCCTAACCATTCCTAAGGCCACTCATGTGCACACCACTGACCTTTGAAACATGCCCCCATAACTATGGATCCTGACGCATCCAAAAACAACTCTAGGTCCTGATTGTCACGGTCAGGGCTATCGGCCGAGCCGCGACGTGGGAGTATGGGTGTACCAAGGGTTAAACGCCAACCAGACTTCCGGCGCGTTTGGTCACTTTCCCCGCAGGGCACCAAGCAACCACCACCAACCCCAACCAGTCACCCCAAAACTCCCAGTGTAAACCACGCTGCCACCACCAAGAACTTTAAAACCGGGCGTCTTAGGTTACCCAAAAACAATCAGACCGCAATAACTACACAATCCCCAAACTGATATCTATATAGTTAACCGCTTAGTAACGTGACGTATTTATATGTATACAAAAGGCTATCTCCAGGCTGAATTCGATTAGAGGACAAAGACAGAACTGATTAAAAATGTTTAATCTGAGTATAAAATGGGTCACAGTGCTGTTACATAAAAATGCATATAAAAAGAGACATAGACTTAGATAGTACAAAACAGTGTAAAATAAAAGGGATAAAACAGAGTATCATACCATACTTCCTTGGAGCCTTGATGTTGTCTCTGTGATGGTAAAAACAGGCTCTCTTCCATTACCAATTGCCCACCTTTTTATCCCCCCCCCCCAAGACCGCCCTTTTCCTGTTACCTGAGCAAGGGGATGGGAGTAGGGGGTTCAGAACTATGACCTTCTGAAGGCGGGGTTATATCTTCTCATCTTGGGTCTGGGATCACAAAATATGTAATATGACGCTGGCTGAGCTTGGCATAATTATGACACCAGGATCATCATAATTCTCTGGTCCTAGTGATCATTTTCATACCAAACTCCACACCTGTATCAGTTGGCACAAGGACACGTTCGCATAACACTTGTTATGGTCATGCCTGCATGGCGTGTTTGGTCTCCCTGACACCAGCACGTCGCAGGCATAAGGATGCAATGTACGATGGGGCCCAAAAGTTATGTACCCATCATATTTTGGACATTATACATTTAATAATTTATCCCTGTGTCTATTGATACCCTGTCTCCACACCCCAGGGAGATGTTGCCAGGATGTCTGGCCTTTCACTCTTCCACAGGAATCCTTTCCTGTCCAAGGTGACAATACCCAGCATGGGGTAATCAAGTTTTATTTTGGGTTCTGGCTCCAAAAGGAAAGGTGTGAACAAATGTCACTGGACTTAGCATCAGTCAAATGCCTTAACCCATTCAGTGCCAAGCTCCAGTTACTCATGCCGTGGCATGACACCTCCCCCTTTAAAATGGTGGCCCAGAGATTAAGCCACAAGCTTATCTCTGCGCCAACCTACTCTTTCCCTGGGTAACAGTTTCCGGCTTAGATAAAGTATTTCTTTGGGAAAACCCACCCTGCAGAATATACTGAGCAAAGCATCAGCTACCTTATCTGCTCTGCTACAGGATAAGGCCATGGTCTCAGGGTACCCAGGGGCATAGTCCAACCCCTTAATAACAGATTGTTTCTTCATGCAGCTCGGTATAGCTACAAGCCCCAACAAATCTACTTGATGGGTAGCTAGGGTGTCCCGCCCTGGGTTCCCAAACCAAGTAGGCACTACGTGAGAGATAACAGAATGGTCACCAGTTTCACCCTCTCCCTTGTGTCCTGACTTCATAGTCCCACAGAATATGGGCACAGGTGCACCAGAGCCCTCTCTCCGTCCCCCACCCTCTACCATTCTAAGGGATACACTAAAGCCTCCCCCCTCCCCCTCAGAAATAGAGTCTGGTTTTGGCCTTTAGTGGAATCACTTTGTACAATAGGCCCGGTGTCCCTTTGGTTTGACACTGCTGGTTCAGGCACAGACAGGTATTCTTGCACTCTCTGCCCCCTATTCTGGGAAGACTGCTGCCAGGTTACCACAGCTATGGTTGAAACATCTGCCATTCCACCTGTTCCACTCAAAGGAGGCATACATACAGGACCCTGGGAACCAGCTAATCTTGCCACAGAGCAACCCTCACTCACCCTCTGCCCTTCTGCACAGTCGGGTGGTCCTCTCACACTTTCACAAAGCATTTCAGACATCCCTGGTTCTGGCACAGATTCGATCTGCCCTCCCTCCCAGTGATGCAAAACCTCCACATTCTCACACGGCACCTCAGACACCCCTGGTTCTGGCACAGATTCGTTCTGCCCTCCCTCCCAGTGATGCGAAACCTCCACATTCTCATGCAGCACCTCAGACACCCCTGTTTCTGGCACAGATTTGCTCTGCCCTCCCTCCCAGTGATCACATTTCACAATGTCCCCCAAAGTTTCACACAGAACTTTAGGTGAAGCAGGGCTGTCAGTCAGCCCTTCTGGCTCGCAAGCAGTGTCCTCTGGAGCATAGTGACAGAGCATTCGGCCGACATCATTCCCCAACAGAACATTAACAGGGATATCCTCAGAAACACCCACTTCCCGCAAACCTTTCCCCGCACCCCAATCCAGGTACACACGCGCCATGGGCACAGCAGGGCGCACACCCCCAATTCCTTTGATGGACATGGTTCTTCCAGGGATTATGTCCTCCGTATTCACCACTTCAGGGCGCACCAAGGTGAATGAAGCTCCAGAATCTCTCAGTCCCATGGTCACCCGGTCACCCACAGTTACACTCTGCAGGTTATCCTCCTTTCTCCCCGCAGGCCCACCCACAAGCAAAACTGATGGTGCCTCTTCAGTGGCGCTCCCACCCCCACGAGCAGGTTGGGGTGGATTTCTAGTAGGGCAATTAACGCTCAGATGCCCCATCTGGTTGCATTGAAAACAACGGCGGGCATGTGACTCACCAGACCTAGCAATGGGGTAACCATTGGCAGTTGGTGGTGAAGTCCTCACTACTGATCTTGTGGACGATGATGGAACTGGAGCCCCTCTCCAGGTGGAAGTACCAGCTGACACAGCTCCACGCCTGGATGCACGGATGTCGGCGTAGTCATCTGCCAGCTCTGCGGCATGCCTAGCTGTTTTCGGTTTTCTTTCTAAAATCCATTCTCGTACATCGGGGCTCCGGGTCTGTAAGAACTGTTCCAGGACCATTAAGTCATTAACAGCTTCATAGGTAGTAACTTGTACCCCAGTAACCCATTGCTTGTACGCGGTTTCCAATTGTGCAACATATAGAATGCAGCTGGATGACGCACTCTGCTGCATGCTCCTAAACTTTTTCCTGTAAGCCTCAGGAGTAAGGTTAAAAGTTTTTTGCAAGGCAGATTTGATTGCCTCATAATCGTTATCAGTCTCTGAGGGAAGGGACACAAACACATCCAAGGCTTTTCCTTTCAGTTGTGGGGTTAAATATCTCCCCCACTGGTCTGAGGGTAGTTGGTGCTGCCTGCACACTTTTTCAAAACTTTTTTTTTTTTTTTTTTTATAAAACTTCTTTATTCCACGGAGAAGACAAAGCATAAAACATGAGAATAAGTTTACAGCCAGACATTTTGACATGTTGACAAAACTTGACATTTACAGAGACAAGTGATGTACAGTTGCAGTATAACATACAGTACAAACAAAGATCCAGGAGACCAAAAGTAAGGATAAGTGGAGGACATTCATGAAGGCAAACATAAGGTACAAAACCACCGATGCAAAACCACAGGTCACAACACGCAACCATCCCGCCCATCATTAAGATCAAAAGCCCGGGACAGGGAGAGTACCTCTCAGGACTTGAAGGCAGTACCATTCTGTGGTATTAAATGTTTGGTATAACGACAACCTGGTATCACTATCCAGCGTTGCGATAAATGGGGACCAACGGTTAAACAGAAATTTAACCTTGCTTTCCTTATGGAGAACGGCTTCAAGCCAATCCATCTGAAACAGAAGGCGTAATCGCGACAGGACCATAGGCAGTAAAGGTGGCTGAGGAGCAATCCATTGGGACAATATTGCCCGTTTGGCCACTGCCGAGATAGTGAGCAAGAGAGATTTAGCTCTTGCTGCAGAGGGAGGAACAGGATCAGGGATCATACCAAAACTTGCCCATTCAACAGAAATTACAAAACGAATGCCCAGAGTATCTGTAATGTACAACTGTAGGGCATTCCAGAACGGGACAATAGAACTGCAGGACCACAAGCCGTGAAGAAGATCCGCCCCAGGTGAGCGGCATTTCAGACATCGGGAATGATCATCTAAACCCATTAAGAACCGGAGTTTGGGGGTGACATAGGCTTTATGCAGGATTTTAAGGAACATTTCACCATAATCCCTAGACACCAAGAGTTTGGAATTGCGGGAGTACGCCTGGAGAACTTGTTTTTGAAAAACAAAATACTGTTGGCTCCTCATTAGTCTGGTTGCAGCTTGCTGTCCAGGGGTTAAATGGGAGGAGGTTTAATTGCACCTCCCCCAACACATTAATTTGGTTTTGGTAGCAGTATAAACTGCTTTGTGTGCCCACTATGTAGGAGGTGAGAGTAGGTTCTCACCCTATTGAGAGTGTGCCTTGACGTGGCGGGTGAGCTTAATTATGCTTTGGCCAATTCATATAACCAAAACCTCTCATTTATATTATGTTTATATATTTGTTGCCAACTTTATTAGGGTGAGAAGCGCAGACAGTATTTTGTTTTTTGTATACATTGTACAGCCAACACACTGTATTTGCAGCATGCTCACACTGTTTGGTAGGCCTCATATTATACATTTGTATTATTTGAGCCTGAGACTAGCTTAGCGCACCGACATTTTTTCTTTTCCCTGTTTGAACTTGTTTTTGACACAGATTTGGAAAATCAGTTTTCCAGGAGGCAATGCCCGCCGTATGGGTCTCCCAATCGATAATTGGGCGAAGCAGGTTATAGATTGTAGACATAGTGAGCAGTGGGGCAGATGATATCGTGATCCGGTCTAAGGGGTGGTTGGAGTTAGCCCCAGAGAGGTGGGGAAGTAGCGCATTAACATAGTTACGGAGCTGGAGGTAGTGAATAGGATGAATTCGAACAGTAGGGAATTTAGCTTGGAACCGCGAGAACGTCAACAGTTTACCCTCTCGCGGGTCAAGGAAGTCACCAACGACCCGACCACCCACCCGGGCGAGTCTCCTAAAGACAACATCCTCCCTCCCTTGTTGGAACTGCGGGTTGCGAACCAAGGGCAAGAACTGGGAATAATGGACCTCCAAGCCCAGGCGACGTCGAACACGCTCCCAGGCCTTCATTGTATGATATAACAACGGATTAGCGACCACATCGGGAGGTAAAGTACTTCTAGGCTGATGCAGGAGAGAGGCCAAAGAAATGGCAGGAAAGAGTTGCTGCTCCAGGGTCACATTGGTGAACCTAGACCTGCCACTCAGCCAATCTGCCACAAAGCGGTAGTTAGAGGCCAGAGCATAATCTAATAGGTTCGGCAAATTCACCCCCCCGTTATGAGCCGGCTGCTGAAGTTTCACCAACGAAATTCTAGCTTTTTTGTTACACCGCAGAAACTTACGCAGCAGCGCATTATGATATTGGACATCCTTCCTCTTCAAGGTAATGGGCAACATGTGAATCGGGTACAGTAGTTTGGGGAAAAAGGCCATTTTGTATAAGTGACATCTACCTAAGAAGGAGAGATTAAATTTGGACCAAGTTTTAAAAGAGTCTTCCATTTGACGCAACAACGGGGAAAAATTTAGTTTGTAAAGATGTGCCAGATTTATGGGGATGGTAAGACCTAGATACTTCAAGGAGGGAAGTCGAGTCCAATTGAAAGGGAACGCCCCCCCCCAGCCACGTTTAGCCTGCGGGAAAATGGGAAGCGCTTCGGTCTTAAGCCTATTGATTAAGAATCCCGAGGCCTTATGAAATTGGTCAAATAGGGTAAGCAGATGAGGCATCGCCGCTTTGGGATTGGAGAGATATAACAAAAGATCATCAGCAAAGGCGGCAACCTTCAATTTGACAACACCCACCCTGATTCCCTCAAGCTCGGCGGAACGCTCAATAGCACGAACTAGAGGTTCAATCGCCAGATTAAAAAGTAGAGGGGACAGGGGACAGCCTTGGCGAGTACCCCTACCCAAGGAGAACCAGCGGGAGTTCATATTATTCACCGCAACCTGAGCCACCGGGGAATGATACAACGCTCGAAACATTTGTACAAAAGGCAACCCGAAATGATGGTATTTGAAAAAACTAACAAGGTATGGCCAGGAAATTCTATCGAACGCCTTATCAGCATCACAACTAAGTATTATAGAGGCCTTGCTGTTAGTTAGTTTGGCAGTAAGAATAGCTGAGATAAGGCCCCTAATATTTTGAGTAGAGTGGCGCCCTTTAACAAATCCGGTCTGAGAAGGAGAAGTGAGTGCCATTAGAATAGGTTGCAGTCTAGAGGCCATAATCTTGGTGTATATTTTGAGATCTTGGTTCAAGAGGGAAATAGGGCGATAGGAGGAGAGCAAAGTAGGGTCCCTGTGTGGTTTGGGAAGGACTATGATACGGGAGGCCGTGAAATCCCTCGGGGGGACCTTCCCCTGCAGATATCCATTATAAACATCAGCAAGGTGTGCCGGTAGATACGTAGAGAGAAGTTTATAATACTCGGCTCCCAGGCCATCCGGGCCAGGGGATTTGCCATTAGGAAGGGACTTGATAGCAGTGGCTATCTCAGACGGGGTGAACGGTTTAGTTAAACGCTCACGGTCCGCAGGTGACAGTTTTGGAATATTAGCCCGCCGAAACATTTGAAGCGCTTCATCAGGGTCATTAGGTTCTGAAGAATAAAAATCCTCAAAGTAATTAGCGAAGAGTTGAGTGATTTTAACAGGGTCGGTCTCAACCGACTGAGAAGAATCCTGAAGCCTGGTTACAGCATGATATTTAGATTTAGAGTGACGGATAAGATTGCCCAGAAGCTTGCCAGACCTATTGCCCCAGCGGAAAAAAGTATTACGAGTATAATTATAAGAAAGCTGAGCTTTTTCAGTAACCCAGGCATCGTAGAGGGATTTAATCTCTTTATATTTTTTCAAGGTATCTGGACTAAGGTGAGTTTTATGTGCAACATACGCCCTGGAAAGATCGTCAGTAAGCTGGACTAATTTAGCTTCAGCCTCTCTCCTGCGTCGCACAACATAAGCAATGATATGCCCTCTCAGAACCGGCTTAGAAGCACCCCAAAACAAATCAGGGTCGTCAAGATGTTCACGGTTATCATCGACATAATCATTCCATTTCGCAATCAGGAATTGTTTAAACGCTTCAGACGTGTACAAATAAGTAGGAAACCTCCAATTACGGGACACCTGATACGGGGAAGCGAGACAGAGATCTAACCAGATAGGGGCATGATCAGAGATCACTATTTGGCCTATGTGGGCACCCTTCAACCTGCGCAAAAACGACACCGGTAAGAACAGGTAATCCAGCCTGGAGAAGGAGTTATGGGGGTGGGAGTAAAACGTAAATTGTTTGTCCGTCGGATTAAGAAATCTCCAGGCATCCCGCAAACGAAGGTGATCCAACACGGGTAAGGAGGAGAGCCCGATAGGGCGAGAGGAAGGGCCAGACACATCTAGGGAAATGTTGGCCACTAAATTGAAGTCACCCCCCAGAATAACGTTAGGGGCCGAAATCTCCAGCAACAGTGAGTAAAGTTTGGCCAGAAAAGCGGGCTGATCAGAATTAGGGGCGTAGAGATTGACAAAGGTAAAAGATTCATTAAACAATTTAACCTTAAGAATAATGTAGCGTCCCTCCGGGTCAGCAATCTCGGACTCAATGACAAAGGGCAACCTTTTAGAGAGGAGAATGGTGGCACCCCTAGATTTCTTAGTATACATAGCAGAATAACAAGCTCGAAGCCACGGAGCTTTCAGCTCATTTTTAACACGGTCACACCAATGGGTTTCTTGGAGGTAAATAACGTCTGAGTGCATTCGTTTGAGATGGGTAAGTACCTTTTTACGCTTAAAAGGTGTATTCAAGCCTTCAACATTCCATGATACAATCCGCAAGGAAGAAGGCGCATCACAGCTATTATCAGATCGTACCATAACTACAAGAACAACGAGGCCAGGAGGTCACCCGATGCCCCGCTGAGGAAAAGATAAAACAGAAAATGAACCTGGAAATGGCGGCCCAGGAGGGTCCCAGCCAGCCCCCCCAAGTGCCCAGCGGACGAAACAGAAAATAAAACCATACATCACCAGTTGCAACGTGCTATGCTTCTCCCATTTTTTCCATTTTTTAATAAACCAAAACTCGGCACATATAAGTTTGAAACACAACAGAGTAACCAAAAAAAATAAGAATAATCGAGAATCAACAAAACAGCGTACAGTAACCAATAAAGGTAAACCAGAGGATACATATCCAAATACCAATGGAGTTCAGAGATCTCGAGCCCTAGGGGAAACAGGCGGAGAGGAGCGAGGCAGAGAAGCAGGGCGAGAGCGAGAAGGAGAAGGGGGGGAGGCCTCAGGCACCGCCGAACCATCATCCGGAGAGGGAGAAGATCTGGATCCAGCGCGAAGAAATTCCTTGGCCGCCATAGGAGTGTCAAAAAAGTAGGCCTGCCCCTCATGGGTAATCCTGAGCTTAGCCGGATAGAGAAGAGCGAATTTCACTCGCTTGTTGTAAAGTTCCGTGCAGATTTCGGAGAACTGGCGTCGTTTGACCGTTACCGCTGCAGAAAAATCCTGGAAAAGTAACAGCTTGTGTTTGTGATAAAAAAGACCCGTGACCTTTCTATACGCGTCCAGGATCTTGACCTTGTCAGTATAGTTGAGGACCCGAAAAATCACTGCTCTAGGACGAGACGTGGTAGAAACTGGTGGTTGACCGATGCGATGTACTCTCTCGATGATCAATTCACCCTGAGGAAGCGCCAGGCCCAAAGACTTCGGCAGCCAAGTCGTTACAAGGTCGTGCAACGCCGTGCCCTTAACCTCCTCAGGCAGGCCAACCAAACGCAAGTTATTGCGTCTACTGCGGTTTTCAAGGTCGTCAATACGGTCTTGTAATGACGTGAGTAAATGATCCTGAGAGCGGAGGGATGCAGACATGGAGACGTTCCCATCCTCTATGTCAGAGACCCTGGATTCCAGAGAAGTGATCCTTGTTCCCTGAGAGACCAACTCAGCAAGAACGGCATTGATGGAGTCAGACAGTTTCTCAAGCTTTGCATCTAAGAGTGGAGAAATGACACCAACAAGGTCTTGAGCCGTCAGTGGGTCTTTTGAGGAGGCATCGGACACTGAGTGCCCCTCCGCTGCAGTGGAACCCGACCCAGAAGGTGGCACCGGTTTGAAAGACGCTGTAGACTTGTCTCTTGACTTGCTTTGTCTGGTGGATGATTTAGGTGGTGGATCCATATACTTTTCCATGTGTAGATAAGGGCCGTGAGGAACTCACCCCCAAGAGTAGGAAAGAATAGAAGAACACAAGAGGATATGACACAAAACCACACTCTATACACAGAACAATTGGTGGGATGAGATACCCAAGCACATATACATGTACTGATATATCACAAAAACAGTGAGCGTATCCCAACAGCAGAGAAAAGAAAAATCTGAACACAAACCCCAAAAGAATAGTAAATAAAGAAGCCCAAGGCCCGCCTCCCCACCTGACTAGTGCCCACCTGAACCCATAAACTAACTAATTGGCAAGCCTAAAAGAAAAAAGTGGTCCGTGGACAGTCACGTTGATGCAGGGCCTTGTGCTAATGGCGCCTATCGTAGCTCTCCTCCACATGCGACGCACACCACTTCCAAGTCGGGCCCAAGCCACTCAACCAAACTAGGACAAAAAAAAACCAAAAAAACCCCCAAAAAAACAAAAAAAAAACAAAAACAAAAAAAAAACCCTACCACCCAACCCTACCACCCAACCTAACTATAGCCCACCCAGAACCCCTATCTATCTATCTAGGTGCAAGGTGCAGCAGCACACAGGTAGCAGAAAGTCCCGTTTTCAGGAGAGGAGTAGGAGACGCAGATCTACTCAATAGCGCAACACGTGGAGACGATCCAAATGTGGCAAAGCCCAAGTCCCAAACCCCACCACCCAACCTAACTAAAACCCACCCGTACCCCCATCTAACTAATACCAGGTCATATCATAAACAAAAAATAAGGGGCAATTAAGCCAAACAAAAATACAAAGTACTTGCCGGAGAGCCGGGTAGGCCCACCTCACCGGTCCTCCAGCGGCACCTAAGATCTAAATGTAGCCGCGCTCAAGTCGTCCGCCCAGGGATCCAAGAGCCACTGCCCAGCGTGATATCCGCAGCGTAGAGAGCCGGGAAAGGTAATCTCCAACCAAGACCGCCGTTCCAGCTCCGCTGTCCCGCAACAACGCCACCAACCGCGCGGGGGCCCAACCGGACTCCCGCAGCAGCACGGCAGAACGAAGAAGGTAGGTATTCGGCTTACGCGGGCTGCTGTTGGTCAGAGCAGATAATGGACGGGTCTCGGCGGAAAAAATTTACAGTAGCAGGCAGAAAATAAAATGGCAGAGCAGAGTAGTCTCCACTCCAGGCCGGCGGCTTCTATTGAGGCCTTGACTTCCAGGCCACACCACGTGGAATGGGGAATGCAGCTCCAAAATCAAAAAAATTGACAAAATAAAACCTGATTCATGTGCCCAGTAAATAAACCACCAGTGTGAAGTAAGTGGCTCTCAAAAAATACCTTCGTAGAAGGATGGATGGTTATGGATTGTCAGGTAAGGTGAGGAGCTTGATTAAAAAGCAGCCATCTCAAGGGCCCGCCTCCCGGAAGTCCCCAAAACTTTTTAAGAATACATCCAAATCAGTCCCTTCTTCCAGGGAGGGAAAATCATCCTTGCGGAGCCTACGTGTGCTGGGATCTGATGCATTGCTGTTCAGGGAGTACTGAACAGTAGACTGCAGCTTGGCCATTTCCAGCTCATGTCTTCTTTGTGCCTCTCTTTCTGCCTGCCTTTCTTGTCTCTCTGCTGCCTGCTGTTGAATCATCACCTGCATGGCCTCCCGAGGATTTGAAGCCATCAGTTGCCGAAATAACTCCGTTGTGCAAATGTCCATAGCACTTTGAGGGATACAACCACTAGGCATTCCAATGAGCGCTCCTGCAGTAGTAGGGAGCTCTGTCACGCTTTCGGTGTCCATCTCTGGCTGTACAGTGTGCCTGTCGGTCTCCATAAGGTCAGCAATAAGTTGTTCCTTGCTTTTGCCAAAAGTTTGTAAATCCCTTGCTTGGCACATCAATTCCAGGGCCTCTTTGGGTTGTTTGCGATAGGCCTCCATATTCGGAAATGGTATAGAGAAAGAAAAACTAGAGTAGGGAGGGGAAACTGTTTTGTACTTTGTATGTCTTTTTTAAATCAGCACTGAGCTCTGTCTTTGGAAATTACACAAAAAGGTATGCAATTTCTTCTAGTGCTTCAGGCAAATCCAGTCAGCACTAAAAACCTCTAAAAAATATATATATATCAATATATCTATCCCACCGCTATGCCACCAGTTTGTCACGGTCAGGGCTATCGGCCGAGCCGCGACGTGGGAGTATGGGTGTACCAAGGGTTAAACTCGCGTTTGGTCACTTTCCCCGCAGGGCACCAAGCAACCACCACCAACCCCAACCAGTCACCCCAAAACTCCCAGTGTAAACCACGCTGCCACCACCAAGAACTTTAAAACCGGGCGTCTTAGGTTACCCAAAAACAATCAGACCGCAATAACTACACAATCCCCAAACTGATATCTATATAGTTAACCGCTTAGTAACGTGACGTATTTATATGTATACAAAAGGCTATCTCCAGGCTGAATTCGATTAGAGGACAAAGACAGAACTGATTAAAAATGTTTAATCTGAGTATAAAATGGGTCACAGTGCTGTTACATAAAAATGCATATAAAAAGAGACATAGACTTAGATAGTACAAAACAGTGTAAAATAAAAGGGATAAAACAGAGTATCATACCATACTTCCTTGGAGCCTTGATGTTGTCTCTGTGATGGTAAAAACAGGCTCTCTTCCATTACCAATTGCCCACCTTTTTATCCCCCCCCCCAAGACCGCCCTTTTCCTGTTACCTGAGCAAGGGGATGGGAGTAGGGGGTTCAGAACTATGACCTTCTGAAGGCGGGGTTATATCTTCTCATCTTGGGTCTGGGATCACAAAATATGTAATATGACGCTGGCTGAGCTTGGCATAATTATGACACCAGGATCATCATAATTCTCTGGTCCTAGTGATCATTTTCATACCAAACTCCACACCTGTATCAGTTGGCACAAGGACACGTTCGCATAACACTTGTTATGGTCATGCCTGCATGGCGTGTTTGGTCTCCCTGACACCAGCACGTCGCAGGCATAAGGATGCAATGTACGATGGGGCCCAAAAGTTATGTACCCATCATATTTTGGACATTATACATTTAATAATTTATCCCTGTGTCTATTGATACCCTGTCTCCACACCCCAGGGAGATGTTGCCAGGATGTCTGGCATTTCACTCTTCCACAGGAATCCTTTCCTGTCCAAGGTGACAATACCCAGCATGGGGTAATCAAGTTTTATTTTGGGTTCTGGCTCCAAAAGGAAAGGTGTGAACAAATGTCACTGGACTTAGCATCAGTCAAATGCCTTAACCCATTCAGTGCCAAGCTCCAGTTACTCATGCCGTGGCATCCATATCAGGGAATAAGAATGCGCTGATTGCTCTGACAGTAACAACCAATGCAATCCTAGGAGTCCTTCAAATCGAGAATCCACAAAAATAGGGGACAGGGTAGACCTGTCAAATCTGCCTCAGGCACCGTCTTTCTGAAGCGGTCGAGCTGGAAACAACACAAAGCATTAGTTATCACATTTTGGACCCCAGGAATATGCCTTGCCTTAAACCAGATGTTATGTTGTAAGCTACTCAGGACCAAGTGGCGCAACAACGCTTACACCGGACGCAAACCAGAAGTTGATCGATTAATAACATGAACTACACTCATTTTGTCTGTCCTAAATGCCACTCCCCGGTTAGCCAATTCTTGCCCCCAAAAGTGAAACTCTTTTGGAAAGAGTTCCAAAAATCCTAAATTGCAAATGTCTAATCCTAACCATTCCTAAGGCCACTGATGTGCACACCACTGACCTTTGAAACATGCCCCCATAACTATGGATCCTGACGCATCCAAAAACAACTCTAGGTCCTGATTATCACATTCTTCACTCTGTCAGCAAGTTTGCCCATTGTACTGTTCCAGAAAATTACGCCACACCCGGAGATCCTTCCAAATTCCACACGTAATCTGAATGCCTGTGTATCCCTTACACCAACTGTAGCCAGTGAAAGATACCTGTACAAGGGTCTACTCAACGGCATGACCTTGCACGCAAATGTCAGATGCCCTAAGAAACACTGAATCTGTTTAAACTGAACATTCTTTGAGCTACCTAAGTGTCTCAATTTTTGCTACAGGGAGACAAAAAACCATACCAACAGTATCTACAGTTGTGCTCAAAAGTTTACATACCCTGTCAGAAATTATGAAATGTTAGGATTGATTTTAAAAAATATGAATGATCATGCAAAAAAAAACATTTTTATTTAAAATAAAACCATTTATTAACACATAGTTGTTTGGTTCCTTTTTAAATCATAAATGCCCTTGAATGTTTGGCCTTGTTACAGACACACAAGGTGACACGCACAGGTTAAAATGGCAATTAAAGGTTAATTTCCAACACAGGTGGCTTTTTAAATTGCAACTAGTGTCTGTCTATAAATAGTCAATGAGCTTGTTGGCTCTCACGTGGATGCACTGAGCGGATTAGATACTGAGCCATGGGGAGCAGATCAAATTTCGTAGCGCTGTACAATGGGTAGACAGGAAGTAACAAGTAGTATATAACATAACAGCTTGACTTAAAGAAACAACAGGTGAGGAAGGACCTTTATATGATGGGAATGATATAGAAAGGTATTCCAGAGCCTTGAAAATGTCAGTACTGTTCAATCACTTGAAAAAATGCGTGGATCCCATTACCAAGCCAAGGTCAGGTAGACCAAGAAAGATTTCCGCCACAACTGCCAGAAGAATTGTTCAGGATACAAAGAACAAAAATGAGCTGCACGGTTGAATTGCCAGAAAGAATCCTTTACTGTGCCAATGCCACAAAAACAATTACAATTTCCCCGACAACACCTTGACATGCCTCACAGCTTCTGGCACACTGTAATTTGGAGTGCGCGATGGACACAGACACGTCCATCGCGCAAACCTTCCCCGGCTGTCAGAGAGAGTTCCCCGGTGAGCAAATACGGTATTTGACCACCAGGAAAACACTTGCACATAATTCCTGCAAACTTAAAAGGGGTAGGATAAAAGCGCTAAAAGCAAATTTTTTAAAAACAAATAAGTGTTGCCAAAGAAATCTTTAAGGCGAGGATTATATCGCCCAAGCGCATACTTTGGGGCTAACTGAAGAAGCCCCCACCAAATGTGAGTAGCCCCTTGCGGCCCTCATTTTATAAAAAATAAGTTTTAAGAGACATATTGCATTATTGTGTTTCTCTTTCTTTCATATATTCACATCCGTGAGAGCGCAGCCACTAACCCCCTTGTGAAATAATTCCTGCAAACACTGCAAAAGCCTGAAACCAATTGCCAAATGTATGAGACAATTGCTTTGCTTTTTCACCATCCTGAATCTCCCCTCTTCTAGGCATATCCACTGATTCTTAATCAGGGGTACCAGAGAGAGAATATCAACATATTTTCCTTTCCATATTTTTTCCTGGACCTCCATTGACATCTGCAACCCTACCGGTGCTAGCTCTCAAGAGGAACAAGGAGAACAAAAGGAAAGGCCCTGGGCCCCGACACAGAAACTAAGGGAGCTCCCTGAATGCAATCCAGTGCATTACCAGGCACAGAAAAAACAGATCCACTGCTGCTTTTAGCACATCTAAAATGCCCCTAGACCCCCTGTCATCTAACCCCATCTCACCTGACCCTTTGCCCCAGGCTCTACAGCCCTACAACTCACCAACTGAAACACTGGAGCAGGGTCTCTGCATTCCAGATGAACTAGGGCCAGGCTGTGCAGGATCTTCCTCCTCACAGGACTGCAGCTCAGGGGTTGAATTGTCTTCTTCCTGCTGTTCTTCAGCCACCCTGCTTTCAGGACATCTCCTTGTTCTTGCCTTCCGCTCCGTTGATCGCTGTCCTGGCTAACTTCTTGCGCCTAGAGGTGAAGCGGCCTTTGTTTTACTTGCATGGCTTCAGCTGCCTTATGATGCACGTTCCACATACTTCCGGGCATGCATGTGTGCCACAGTCATATTCCTCCTTTCCTAATAGTCCAGGTGGCCCTTTCTGTTGCCCTGGGCATTAATTTAGCTTGTGCTTCTTATGGAGGCAACCTTGCCAATTTCTAGTGGATAGATTAAGTTTAATATAGCTGATATTTTATTTGACAGTTTCGAAATCTTCCACTGATTTAAGGCTCTAATTTGCATTTATTTAAAGCTATAAGTGTGTTATGTTTATATTTAATTGTTGAGTTTAGGTCACGTCACTTACATCATCACAAGTTGTTTGGAAGAGTTTCAAGAAAAAAAGCTTCTACTTTAATACAAAAAAACCCTCAACCTTCTTCAGTTTGCCAGACACTATTGGTTCTATGGTGAGATGAAGACAAAATAGAGCTTTTTGCCAATGAACACCATAGGTGGGTTTGGCATACACATAGAAGTTGCCATATGGAAATTCCCTTATGCCCACAGTTAAATATGGTGGTGGCTGTATAACGTTTTTTCTGCCAAAGGACCTGCTGGGATACATGGAATAAATGAACACCTCAAAATGGATCTTCCAGCAGAACACAAAACCAAGGTCCTATCATGGCCATCCCAGAGGAGAGTCCACCACTGTTGACCTCAAAATTTGAAGGATCTGGAGAGAGCTGATCAAAGGAAGGTAGCACAAAGTATTGACTAAAAGGGTGCCAATAATTGTGCCACATATACCGTATATTTAACAATTTTCTTCTTTTTTTTTTTTTTTAATAAACCTGTGTTATGTTTGCAAGTGTTTGATACCCATAAGAGCAGAGTATTTTTGCATATGTTTTGAAAAAAAGATTAAAGTGTTAAACCATAAAGACAATTTTCTACAGCCTTCTTTGCTCTGATTTACCAAGCATAGCTATATATACAAGATATAGCAGCCATTTTAATGTATGAAGTAAGTGGTGTTTTTCTGCTAGAAGCAATAACCAATGCATATGTCATGCACACACAATCATGTTTAAAATTAAAATGTTTAATGTGGTAATTTTTGTTATGACTGTATATTACATACAGTGTTTTTCATAGGAATAATACTTTTAGTTCAAACCACAATATTTATTTATATTATATTTATGCAATGTTTACTCATTAACAATAGATAGTGTGCAATGACAGCATAGTTGCCTACATTTGAAAAAACCTCAGGGGCACCATTGCTTGAAAATGTACTACGCCCACTGCCCCCAAATTTACCAAACCTATATGATTAGCATAACTTAGTTCCATCTAGTTTTTATGGCACAGATATCACCAAATTCCCACAAACACTACCATACATTCTTGGTATACAGTAGATACATTGGCTGAGCAGCATATAAATAAATAACAAGGAAATTAAGGATATTAGAGCTGCAGAGAATTGAAAAATAATGGTAAAACTTCCCCAAACCCAGTAATTTATTCATACTTTGTACTGTTCAGAGTCTGACAGTGTTATACCACAACTCCCATCATTAAATAGTGATCCAAACACCGAGGGTAGTACAGCATGACTCCTTTTATTATACAGGGATCCAGATACAGATGTTGGTACAGCATGACTCCTATCGTAATATATCAAACAGAAATGGTGGTATAGCATGACTTCTATTATTATATAGTGATCCAGACAGACAGTGGTACAGCATGACTTCCATCAGTATAGAGTAATCCAGACACAGGCAGAGGTACAGCATAAATCCCGTCATACTGAGTCTGACATCTCCTATGATTATATAGAAAGGCAGACAGGTACAGTGGAACAGCATCCCTCCTATCACTATATACGGGGCCAGGTACTGATGGTGATACACCATACCTCCCATCACTAAATACTGAGCCAGACACAGATAATGGCACAATATAACTCCTATGATTATATAGCAAGCCAGACAGAGGCAGTGGTACAGAATAACTTCCATCACTATATACTGAGCCAGATACTGATGGTGATACACCATAAATCCCACCACTATATAGCGAGTCAGACCCTGATGGTGGTACACCATGAATCACACCACAATATACTGAGCCAAACATTATCAGTGGTTAACATCACTTTAGTTTGCATTGCTTTTTCACTCTCACTTATTCGTGTTCTCTCTCACTTACAATGTCTCACTCTTACTCACGCTGTCTCAGACTCTCACTCATTCACGCTCTCTTGTGCACTCCTTTTCGTATTACTCTCTCATTCACATGTCCTCTCATACTTTCACATTCCCTCTTATTTACTCTTTTTCACATTCTTACACTCACTCACTCTGATTAATGTTCTTTTAGTCTCATTCGCTCTCCCAGTCTCTGACATTCTCTCACACACTCACTCGCTCTAAATCATGCCCTTGCACTCTCTCACAGTCTCACCAAGCTCTCATGCTCTCCTACAAGTTTGTTTTCTCACTCTCACACTGCCTCACACTGTCACACTTACTCTCACTCATGCTCTCTCATTCTCTCTTATTCATGCTTTCTCGCTCTGTTTCATCACACTCTCACATTCTCTCACTCCTGCTCTCACTCATGCACTCACACTCATGCTTACACTCTCACAATGTCTCCCCACCTTCTCTACTGACTGCGTCTGTGTCCCTGTCGCCTTTGCTGCAGCTCTTCTTTTTCTCTTGCCTCTTCTTTCTTACATGTTTTTTCTTTTGTCCTCTTCTCCCTGTTATCAGCTCCGTGAGGCACTTCCTCAAATGGGAGAAAGGAAGGAAACACTCAGGAAGGCCTGGTCAGAAGAAAGAAGACATGCATACTCATTTCAGAAACAGCTTCATTGAGCTGTGGAAACTCAGTTGTCGGAGCAATATCTTCAGTGGCGGTGGCCCACCTACAAGCTTTCCTGAGTCTCTGCAGCTCAATGAAGAGAGGTGAGAGACCCATAAGCTGGGACACATGCCAGGACCAAATTTTGCCATAACAGTGCCTCAAAAATCGAGACTGTCCCAGCAAGATGGGGCCAGTTGGCCAGTATGTGGCAGTGATGGTAGTTTTATGGCAGGCCTATGCTTATTTGTAGCTGCAGTTAAAGCTTTCAGGAAAATTTATGTGAGGTATGTTCCTGGTGGCAGCAGGGGGGGAAGTAGCCCCCATGGCGATTCTGATTTGAAGGTTATGGGCTACTACCAGAAGCATTTACTGTTACAAAAAATAAACATAGCAAGTCTGGGTTCTTGCTTTTCTCATTTTATGGGCTGGGGCAAGTGTGTCTCACTCAACTGCATTGAGAGTGTTGTCTCCCAACTGTGTTTTCAATAATCTTATGACGTGGGAGCTAACATGAGAGGTTTGTAGAATAATTTTGGTTTTAACTAACAAACTTTACTATAGAATATGAAGGGTGCTTCTGGTGCAAGTGGAAAATTATACCTATATAATCAGTGATGTACCCTGGTGTAGGGTGGCAGTTCCAGTAGATGACAGCCACTGTGCTACAAAATCAAGGAAATGCTGACAGCGGAGGGGGCATCTTGAGGTGCTGCCCTGGTATACCTGTATATAATTAATTTCTTCAAATGTCACCTTATTAATAAAACTATGTACCGTATTTTTCGCTCCATAAGACGCAGTTTTTTTCCTCCCAAAGTAGGATGAAAAATCAGCCGCGTCTTATGGAGCGAAGATGCATGCAGGGAGGGAGGGGGGCAACGATATACCGTATTTATCGGCGTATAACACGCACTTTTTTAACTAAAATCCGGAGCTTAAACCCTACCTGCGTGTTATACGCCGATAAATCCGGGGTCGCAACTGAGGCAGGCGGCGGCGGCCGCCAGCAGAGGAGTCCTGGATTTCTGCCAGTCAGGGGGGCCCAAGGGGTGCCGAGCGGTTGCTGAAGACAACCGCTCGGCAACTCTCGGGCCCCTCTGCCTGACAGATATACAGGAATCCTTTGCTGGCGGCAGCCGCCGCCACCGCCGCCTGCCTCAGCGCTTCAACTCCTGTGTTGGAAGCGTTTGTCTCGGGTGCCGGCGCTTTACGCTGGGCGCCGGCATATGACGTCAGACGCCCGAGACAAACGCCTCACGCTTCCAACACAGGAGTTTAAGGTAAGTGACCGGGGCGGGGGGGGGGAGATCCTGAGAAGGGGGGGTTAGGGAGTTAGAGGGGAGATCCTGAGAAGGGGGGGTTAGGGAGTTAGAGGGGAGATACTGAGAAGGGGGTTAGGGAGGGAGGTCTTACTGTGTGTGTCTTACTGTGTTTGTGTGTGTGTGTCTTACTGTGTGTGTGTCTTACTGTGTGTGTGTGTGTCTTACTGTGTGTGTGTGTCTTACTGTGTGTGTGTGTGTGTGTCTCACTGTGTCTGTGTGTGTCTCACTGTGTCTGTGTGTGTCTCACTGTGTCTGTGTGTGTCTTACTGTGTCTGTGTGTGTCTTACTGTGTGTGTCTTACTGTGTGTGTCTTACTGTGTTCATAGCTTATTCAGTTATTGTAATAAATATTTTAGCCCATTTTTTAGCTCAAAATATTTTTTCCTTTTTTTTCTCCTCTAAAATCTAGGTGCGTCGATCTGATTGCATATTGATTTTTTTGTAGCTCTAAAGTGTGATTATATAAATTACAGAGCGAGAGATAGGCAGATAAAGTGGCAGAATTGTTGTGTACGTGTAGCATAGAAGTGCTGCAGATCCCCATGTTTTACTGAACTACAACTACTGACTACATTTGTAGAATTACATGTAAGCCATCAGTGAAGTGAAAAGATCACTTTATTCTATCACTTAAATTAATTTGCTATTACATTTGTAAACCACAGACCATGAAGGACATACGTTGCCTCTGATTTCACCTTAGGCACAATAAATAGAGGTGAATTGGGGCTAGGGTTGCCACCTTTTAACTCAAAAAAATACCTGCCATAGTTGTGGGTCGGCGATGGAGATTGAGCTTCAGGCTCCTTGGTACATGTACTCCCTGACCACAACACCCATTGTTATATAGTGAGTCAGACATAGACAGTGGTAATGCATGACTCCTAATTTTATACAGTTATCTAGAGACTAAGGGTGGTGCAATATAATTCCTATCAATATACAGTGATCCAGACACAGATGGTGGTACAGTATGACTCCTATCATTATATAATGATCCAGACACAGATGGTGATGCAGCATTATTTCTATCATTATATAGACTAGCATACAGCATAACTCATCTCTATATACTGAGCCTAACACTGGTGGTGGTACGCTATAACTCCCATCACTATATACCATGCAAGACTTTGACGGTAGTAGAGCAAAACTCACATCTCCTATCATACACACACTCTTACTCATGCTCTCTCTCACACTCTTACTCATTCTCTCACTCAATGTCTCCCTACCTTCTCTGTTGGTCGATTCATGTCCCTGTCTTTTTTCCCACAGCTCCATTTCTTCTGTTGCCTTCTTCAATCACACCCAACAATCACACATCGCACTCATCACACCCAATAAACACACCTAAAACCGATCTTCTATCGCCTTCTCTTTTACTCCCCTCCTCTTTTTATTCTGCCTCTTCCTCTTTCCTATGTCTCGCCATCTTTTTTTCACTTCTGTTTTTCTCTTTCATTCTTTATCTGTCTCTTACTCTGTTTTTCCCTCGTTTTTCTTTTCTTCCTCTTTCTTTTCTCTCCCTCTTCATTTTCACTAATTGTCTTCTTCTTTTACTACCTCTTTTCTCTCTTGGCCTTCTTTCCTTTCTCTGTCTTTCCCTCTTTGTATTCTCTCTTCTCTCCTCATCTCTTACTTTCTTTCTCCTTTTCTTTCTTTCTTTCTTACCATACCTATCATACCTCACTCCTATCACACCTCCCAACAATCATACCTCACTCCAATCACACACCACTCACATGACACCCAGCCGTCAATATCACACTCAGCCATCATAACCAGGTGTCACAAATGACACCTCACTCCCAATCCATCACACCCCATACCTAGTCATCACACACATTCACTCCCTAGGATCTCCAGCAGATGCAAAAGAGGGTTAGCCAGAGCAAGGAAAGCAGAAACAGAAAGGAAGGGGCATGTCAAAACAGAGACACTCAAAGGGATGATTACCAACCAGGTGGCAACCCTAATTGGGACTAAGGTTACAGAGGAGTGTGTAAATTCTTAGGCACAATCAATATAAAGTATATATGTAATTTATTCCCATGACCTTTAGTAGTAAAAGGCACATATTATCATAAAGGTAGATTGCCAGAACACTATAAAATTCACATTTAAATATGTGTACACCGATCAGCATTAAGACACTGTGACCACTGAGAGGTGAAGTGAATAACACTGATAATCTTGTTATCATGGCACCTCTCAGTGGGTGGGATATAGTAGGCAGCAAGAAGCAAGAAAAATGGATTTGAGTGACTTTGACAAGGGCTAAATTGTGATGGCTAGGCGACTAGGTAAGCACATCTCGAAAACTGCAGCTCTTGCAGTGAAACAGTGACAGGGTCATGGGTGGCCAAGGCTTATTGATGCACGTGGGTGCAAAGGCTGGCCCATTTGGTCAAATCCAACAGATGAGCTACTGTTGCTCAAATTGGTGAAAAAGTCAATGCTGGTTCTGAAAAAAAAATGTGTCAGAACACACAGTGCATCGCAGTTCTTGCGTATGGGGCTATGTAGCCACAGCCCAGTCAGGGTGTCCATGCTGACCCCTGTCCACTGCCGAAAGCAATGGGCATGTGAACATGGAGCAATGGAAGAAGGTGGCCTGGTCTGATGAATCACGATTTATTTTACATTACGTGGATGGCTGGGTGCGTCGCTTACCTGGCCCCTCCTTGCAACTTACAGGACTTAAAGGATCTGCTGCTAACGTCTTGGTGCCAGATAGGCACCTTCAGAGATCTAGTGGAGTCCATGCCTCGATGGGTCAGGGGTGGTTTGGCTGCAAAAGGGGGACCTACATAATATTAGGCAGATGGTCATAATGTTATGGCTGATCGGTGTATGTAAACAAAGTAGAGCTCAAGGGGGTTTGCAAAGCAGCACACAAACACGTGAATAAATATAAATGGAGATTGCGGCATTTCCGTATTGAAACTGCATACATTGAGCACTTTCAATATACAGGTGACATGCTGATACTGTTTCTGGGTAGAACTAAAGTGAGATGAAAAGCTGGAGAATGAACATTCCAATGTTATTCTATTGATTCTAATTTTCAAGCGACTGATCAGGCTTTATTGATTAGGAAACAGCTTTTTATCACATGGTAAATCTACCGCTCAGGGATTTTGCTGGCTTGTTTTGTAATGAAAAGGTTTACATGTGCCACAAAATGCACTCTTTGTTGCTATTTTCCAAAACAGATTACATGATTTTTTTGTGTAAAATCGGTCCACACTATTGCAACGTATTTCCTTGTAGGCTTTGACAATACTTGTCATACATTTGAGCATGTAGATGTGATTTTTCAAAGATTGGTATCTCCAGTTGTAGAGGTCACTAAAGAAAGAATGAGTTTCCAACTACTTGTCAACTAACATATTACTTGTCTATACTAAGTGCAAAACAAGCACGCAATAACAAATAAAAACAGCACTGAGCAGTCTAAAAAATGCTGCCGTGGCTTTCCTGAGTAAGAAAAGCAGGAATTTTAACAAACAAAGAAAACAAAACACCAACAAAAGTATTGTATATAGGCCAGGGGGTAAATATTGTCAGATCAGATATTGTATAGATCAGAAGTTGTACGAAAGAGAGTGTAAGTAAAAATATAAAGACACAAAAATCGACCACATGATACAATACGGGGCCATGTAATAATCAAGGCCTGGAATGTTGTCATAATTTAAAGGCATCACATCACAACAGTATGCAGCTGAGCATCATATAAACAATAAGTCACTGGCAGTACTAATGTAAAACGGACACACTTAGAGTCCACTTAATCAACTTCAGCTAGAAAGAGAGAGATGATTCCCAAAATAACTGAGAAAGCAGCCAAGGAAATCTTTATTACAATTACCATGGCCTGACACCTTGTGCTTCCGTGTCATTTGATGACGTAAAGCATTAGGTATTTTTTCCACTAGTTGTCTACACTACTGCATAATCAAATTGGCCTCTCTCAAGCCCTTCTTTGTGGTCACTCCATGAAGAGGCTGGCATTCTGCTATATGGATCCAGTAGAATCCGAAAGCAACGGACCATGAGAATGACCAAAAATATCAGCAAGAAGATGACAAAGGCAAAAACTGTTTTCTGTTCAGCATCCATCCCAACTGGGTGATGGTGATCCAAGAGGGTGGGAGAAAGAAGTTGTTCAAACTCTGTGGCTGAATCTTCATCCATGACAGCAGCATAGCAGTGCAACCCTTTTTGATTCAGAGAGTCAAGATAAGGTATTTACCACTCCTGGAAGAGAACGGATTTGGTTAGTCATTTGATACGTTAAAATAATATGCATAAAATGCAAAGTATTAGTGCGTGGCATAAAAAAGACCATTACAATCACTTGTTCTGATTTTGGAAAAAATAACAAATGTGTACAGTAATGTGTACATTAAACCATTTATTCTATTTCAGCTATTACATGGTACATAATGTTTTGCAAGTAACAAATTAGCTGTGTTAATCTAAAATCAAGCGACCAACCGCAAATCCCGATAAACACTAACCCCAATGTCTCAACATTAAACCCTTCAAAAATCTGCCATTACAAATAATGGTTGTGGTGGGTTTTTTCCATGGTGATATTTCTTGGTGATCTGTTTCCATGCTTTACTTGTTATTGGCACATGACCATGGTATTACTAACATAGTGTTTGTGCAGGGCACTTGCTGAATATTGGACCACTGTCCATTCAGAGAAGTATGAGCAGCTACGGATCTATCTAAAAAAGATCTGTTGCGCAGTTGTTAATTTGAAGATCTCCTAGAATGTTTTACTGCGTGCTCAAGTGCAGCCATTCTGTACCCTCGGCTGATAAATCACATCTAATTGCATGAAAACACGTCTAGTGTTATGTTATTTTAAATCTGCATTCCTTTGCTACCCACAGGCAGAGCCATTGAGGCTTATAAGGCTGTGCCTGATGATGTCAAGAAGGACAATGCAGACGTGAAAGAGGGCCTAGGAAGATCCCTACAGTGGAGCTACTTAGTCCGAGCACGGGTCTCCCTCACATTCAGGATTCCTCCTTTTCTGATTTTAAAAAATACATGATAATGCACCCAAACCAAATTTATTTGGAGATTCTTCTCCATTAGATGTAACTACATCTTCATTTGGGATAATCCATGGTATATAGAAAATTGTCAGCAACACTTCTCAAGTATCTAGGCATAGCGAAAGATGTGTTACATGGTAGACGATGATTAATCATGGTCACATTTGCAAAACTCATGGGGAGGTACAAACAAACAAGAGGAGCGCTAAACAACAGCATAACCTGTTTATATTGCAGCACTCTTAGGTGGAAATTTGTAAAGACACAATTAAAAAAGCAAAAATAATGTTATTATTTCTAATTTATACATTGCCAACAATTTACTAAAAACTCAAAATAACATATATAATTAAGCAGATTAGCAATCTTACTAGGAATTCATATCTACTACCTTATAGTGACTAAACAGACTAACCACATTATACATTTAGGCCAATTATACACTGCCTGCACTGATAGAAGACTGACCACTGGATGAAGACTTCGCCATCTGCATTCCCAATAGCATTTTGCACATTTTATTTCTTATTTAACTCTTTTCCCTTCAATCTCCTGCTTAGCATTGTTTTGTCTTTAACCTTACTTTATCTTTAACCTTTAGTTCTTTCCCATCTTTTTTTAAAGCCTTCCCTCTATAACATGGTCCAGTATCTGCAGACACGACAACCACATCTTAGCCAAGAACTTCAGAAACTCTTCTGGGGAGATGGAACCTGTAGCGCCTGAAATATTCTTGGGGCAATGTGACCAGTACATAACTTTTGTTCCTTCTTGCAAATCACTGTTCTCCTTGAACCTTTTCACCTATAACTCTGATTTCGCCATGGTATGCATTGTGATTTCTCTGGGGAACTTCAAACGTGGATTCATCACCTTCTCCAAATCCAAAGTTCTGTCTTGATTCATGGTCTACTTTCACCCAAGCCATGGACACATTGTACAAAGACACGCATAAAACTACTCTACAGGCCAAGATCAGGGCATTTAACCCCTACGTGAAAAAGGCTGATTTTATTTTTTGTAATAAAATCGTGACAATGGCCATCAGGGCCGGCCCGACAATGGAGCCGAGTGGGGCAACCGCTCCAGGCGGCACTTTTGAAGGGGCGGCACTTTGCCGCCCCAAGCCCTTTATTTTTTTATTTTAAGCCGAGAAGAGAGAGAGAGGGCGCCGAGTGGTTTTATCTTACCAAGTTGTCAGTACCCGCTCGGCGCCCCTCTCTCTCTCCTCTGCGAGCCCTCTACCTCGGTATCGGTGCCGGCTTGTAATGTTGAGCGCCGGAAGATGACGTCATTTCCGGCGCTCAGTATTACAAGCTGGCACCGAGACCGAGCAGGGAGACTTACAGCAGGACTGCTGAAAGGTAAGTACGGGGGGGGGGGAAGAAGGGTAGATAATGGGGGGCGGCAGGGAGAGGAAGGGTAGATAATGATGGGGGGGCGGCATTTTAAACTTCGCCCCAGGCGGCATTTTGTCTTGGGCCGGCCTTGATGGCCATTTTAACATTTCTGCGCTGCTCATGTTTAACTGTAATTTTCTTCTTTCTCATTTACTGAACCCATACAAGTTATATATTGTTTTTTTCAAGACAAGAAGGGTTTTCTTTAGATGACATTGTTTTGATTGTATCATATTATTTACTATTAAAAAAAGTATAAAATATGGTGAAATTTTTTGAAAAAAATGACTTTTTCTAACTTTTAGTTGAAAAATCTTTTACTCATCTATAAAAGGTAATGAAAAAACCTGCTAAATAGATTCTACTATTCGTCCTGAGTTTAGAAATACCCAATGTTTTTATGTTTTTTTGCTTTTTTCTGCACGTTATGGAGCAATAAGTACAGGTAACGTTTTGTTATTTTAAAACCATTTTTTCCAAATCTGGTAATTCATCCCCCATGTGCCATTTCGGGTATCTTTGAAGCCGGCCAATGCAATTTACCCCATCAAATCATATACTTTTGAAAACTAGACACCCCAGGGTATTTCAAATGCTGGTATTTTAACTCTTTCCATGCACCATATCTACCACCAGTCTTTGTCAAACTTTGTGGTAGTCATTTTTTTGCATTTTTACTTCAGGTATGAATTAACAGGTTCTGGTATATGTCACTATCCTAAACACCCCAATATGTGATCAGCAAAATCTCCTGAGTACAGCGATACCCCACATGAATGGTTTTGCCTGGCTGTTTGGGGGAAAAAGGGACACATTTGGGGCATGCACATTTTTCAGTGTTGAACTTTGGCATTTGGTGATCCACTGCCCATGCCCTATTTGGTACATCTTTTAGCCGGGCCATTTCAGTGTGCCCTATAAAATATATATATATATTTCAAAACTAGACACCCCAGGGTATTTTAAATGCTGGCATTTTAACTCTTTGCATGCACACATTTTACCACCAGCATTTTTTCAAAGTTTGCAGTAGTATTTTTTGTGTGTATTTTTCCCCACACACCTGCTTTAGGTATAAATTTACAGCTCCTGGTATATGTCGCTGTCACACGACACCCCAATATGTGTTCAGCAATATCCTGAGTGCAGTGATACCCCACATGCATGGGTTTGTCGGTTTTTGGGGGAAGTAAAAGGCCACATTTGGGACGTGTGCATTTTTCTAATTGAAAATTAGATGTGTGGCCATCCTTCCCCCGTGTTAATTGGGACATTGTTGAACCCGGCCAATTCAATTTACCCCATCAAATCATACATTTTTTTAAAAAGTAGACACCACATGGGCATTTAATATGCCAGTATTTTAACTCTTTCCATGTGAGAATTGTTTTAAGCTAATGTGCTAATTTTAGGACTTGCTTACAAAAATATTTTTTATATATATATATATATTTATTTATTTATTTATTTTTTTGCCTTTTTTTATTTTTTATTTTTTTTATTTTTTGGAACTTGAAGGTTCCCCTGATGGTGACATCAGTGGGAAATTATTTTTACATTTTAGTGTTTTTTTTAACTATTTTTTTTTAATTTTCTTATTTTATTATTTTTATTATTATTTTTATTATTTATATCACACTGTGATTATAAAGCTGGGCTCCATTGACTTGCATGCAGTACCTGTATTCAACCTGCAAGTGGAGCCAGAGTTCTCTAGAGGGTCTGGAGACCATCTAGCGAACTTTTTCAACTTCATTGGTTTTTTTACAGGGCGGCCACCATCTTGCGGTTGGCGAAGTCACTCGCTGACCCCTCTCCAGAGCAGTCACAGCCCGTCCTGGGGTGAGTGTTTGGTGTTGCTGAATTTCAGCAACACCATTTAAGTTTTGGAGGTGATCGTTGATTTAAGGGGCAAGTGTGTCTCAGGAGCAAGCAAGAATGATATGTACATGGGTAGGCAGAAATAACAAGCAACCCAAAAGCTACCTGGTGAGATAATGGATCGGTAATTTACCCATCACACACAAGATTGCTGATGAAGTTCCTGCGGTTCCTGACACCAACAGACTGAAAATGCTTTTTAATAGTTAAAGCTCTAGTTTAGTACTGCCCCCATCTTCACAGCTCCTGATCCCTCTCTCTCTTCTACTACTTGAAGGTTGATGATTCTGACAGCACACTAGGAGCCATCCATCTCAGAAGCAGGGTGACCACATAATTTACATCTAATTGCTCACTTCTCTTATAAAACGGTCCCCTGGAGAAGTGTACTATGATGTAAGGGATAAGAAGCTATTGGCCATTAAAGCCACTCTTGAAGAATAGCGACGTTTGTTAGAGGGTGCTGTTCATTTGGTAAACGTGAACACCTGCACATCATCTGCAACTCTGACAAACTGGGCACTGTTTTTCTCTAGGTTCCAACTGCATGGTACATATATGCTCAGCTCCAAGAATACCTGGGCTAACACTCAATCCCGCCTCGGTTGTGAGGAACCTTGGCCTCTTATTTGCTTCAAGGATTTTCATACCTCTGCAGTCGTCATTCAGTAATGTCATGACCCACAGCTGGCTGCCCATGAGGGAATTCGCAAGACTCGGTATTAAGCCTCTCAACAGCCTATAGGGAGTACAATTCACAGCTCATTTCTGGAAAGCCTTCTGTCATGAACCGGGTATCACACTTAACTTGTCCACTGCTTTCCACCCACAAACTAACAGACAGATCGAGAGGACCAACCAGAGTGTAGAACAGTACTTGTACTGTACAGTGAGCTTCATGACCAACTTTCACTGACCTTTCTACACCAATCAACCTTCGCAAGGTCGCCAAACGTAGGTTCATGCTTTCCAGCAATTCAATCATTATTAATCACTGTGTTATACCATCTTCCTGGGCCTGCTAATATATTTCTTGGTCACTTCTTGGCATATATGCTGGGCCATACTTTTTTCTGATATCCCCTCTCTTTCGTCATGACTAACATCTCAGTTGACACCCTTCTGAGCCTTCAATTTTCTATTTATTACCTGCTCATTTTATCTCCATTAACTCCCTAACTAACAATGATAAACATCCATTGGACCATATTTGTTCTGGAACATATGTGTTCAGCCTCTATCATCTTTAACATTTATTTACCCAAATGTGACCATCAAGTTTTATCCTGATCTCTAACTCTGCCCTTAATCATCCCCATGCTTCCCAACAAAGTTTCCCAACCAGAGAACTTTGTTCTCAGTCTCCAGCATTTACCGTATTGGCTCGGATATAGGCCGCCCCCGTATATAGACCGCACTCTAAAAGTTTGGTGCTTTTTAAAAGAAAAAGTTTTTTTTAATAGACATGCTGCCACTCTGTCCCCCCCCGAGATATGCTGCCACTCTCCCCCCCGACATATGCTGCCACTCTGTCCCCCCCGAGATATGCTGCCACTCCCCCCCCGAGATATGCTGCCACTGTCCCCCCCCCGAGATATGCTGCCACTGTCCTCCCCCCCCTCCCGAGATATGCTGCCACTCTGTCCGTCCCCCCCCGATTTACCAGAGCAGACTCCCGGGTGTCTTGCGGGGCCGGCGGGGGACATCTACGCAATACGCGTATACAGCTTCCGGTGCCGGCACTCAGCGGATGTGCCGGCACCGGAAGCTGTATATGCGTATTGCGTAGATGTCCCCCGCTGGCACCGCAAGACACCCGGGAGTCTGCTCTGGTAAGTCTTGGGGGCAGAGGTAAAACGCATCGTGTGGACGTTCACCGTCTGCGGTAGGATCCGGAGAGCCCACTTCTTGCCTCAATCCTTCAAGATTGAACATCTTATCCCTCCTGGATCTTGCCTTCAAACATGCCACCATATTATAATGCCCTATCCACTTTGAGCAATGCCCTGTGTGTACACTGTAGCATCTCATGTAAGGCCTGTGTCAGGACTTGGGTAATCAGGTCGGGTAGGAGCCCATATACAAACAAAGACATCACAAGCAGAAATCTAGGTAATGCAATGTATTGTATGTATATGACAGGACAAGCAAATAAGGATTATACAGTCTGTAAGCAAGAAACCGGACGTAATAAGTCTTTTGGCAGGGAGCCCACTTGGAAGGGCACGAAAGGCAGAGAGCCCACTTGGAAGGGCACGAAAGGCAGAGAGCCCACTTGGAAGGGCACGAAAGGCAGAGAGCCCACTTGGAAGGGCACGAAAGGCAGAGAGCCCACATGGAAGGGCACGAAAGGCAGAGGAAAGGCAGAGAGACCACTTGGAAGGGCACGAAGGACACGGAGCCCACTTGGAAGGGCATGAAAGGCACGGAGCCCACTTGGAAGGGCACGAAAGGCACGGAGCCCACTTGGAAGGGCACGAAAGGCACGGAGCCCACTTGGAATGGCACAAAAGGCACGGAGCCCACTTGGAAGGGCACGAAAGGCACGGAGCCCACTTGGATAGGGTAAGAAAGGCACGGAGCCCACTTGGAAGGGTACGAAAGGCATGGAGCCCACTTGTTCAGGACACAAAGCAGGTAACTAGGAACGGTACAGGTGCAGAGCCACAGCAGAAAGGTCCACAGACTTCAATACAAAGGCCCTGACTCAAGGGCAGGGCAGGTTCATAAAGGCAGGGTAATCCAGGTAACAAGGCCCAACTGGATGTATTGATTAGGGCTCAGGTAGACCTGGCAGTAGGTACACCTGATCCTAGTAATTGAGTTCTGAGTGCTCCAGAGGGCGGAGGGTGACCACTAGTGGTAGCAGATTTATATACCACAGGTATGAAAAAGCCATGGTTCAGGCAGTGAAAAAGTGGACCCTGACAGTCTGAACCAGGGACCCAATGGTTATGAGACAGTGTCTCTATCCACCCTGCCTTGTTTGTCTACTATTTATACCTACCTATCTAATCAGTTTCACCCTTTCATGGAATCAGTTTACTGTTGTCAGACCCGTCTATTCATGATCAAGTTTTGATATCCCATCCTCGTTACAGACCATTTGGTACAAACTTTGAAGCTTACCTCTGGAGGGTGGCCTTGCAGTGTGAGAGTTACCTCTGTATAGTGGGTCCACTCACAATAGACATTGTTTCACATAAGTCATATCTATAAAATGCCCTCCCTGAACCCTATTAATCAGACTACCAACTCATCTCTCTACTCTCCACTCTAGTCTTTACTCTAGTCTCCAAGCATCTTGAAAGATTAATATATAACCGACTAATTGCTTTTCTTGACTTCAAATCTTTGTCTTTTTTCAATCTAGATTCCTCTCTTTTGCTGACCAACGTGAGCAATGAGTTAATCAATCTTCATAGTTACTACTCTTTGCCAATCCATTTTGACACCATGGACCATCACCTTTTTTCAAACATTTCACTTTGGTCTCCTGGTTCACGTTTTACCTCTCTTAAACTTTTGCTGACTCCCTTTCCAATAACTCTTTCTCTTCCCTTTGCCTCTTGGTGTAACCCGAGGCCTCTGTACTCACTTTGCACTACCCCCTTAGCAAACTACTTTTGGACTTTGGCTTACAGTACCGTTTTGTATGATGACGGCACTTGGAACTATCTTTCCTCCCCTTCCATCTTTGATCACTTCACTAATTGCCTCTGTTTCTTACTGGATATCAGCCTGATAATACATACACGTAAAATTCTGCTGCTTAAAGATTATTATGAAATGTATATTATAATAATCCATTAAAAATGGGTCTAACAATCATATTACAGAAATTGTATCCAAAAATATGTTATAACATACATTGATATAAATGAAAATCGTGTATGCGGATTTTAATAATTAATACATTTGTATTAAAAATACAGCCCTGCATATTCAAATACATAAAGTAAAAACCCATTATGTCAACAAAATCTTAAATTACACCAAAGCATTCAAGATTTCATTTCATGAAAACTATATTACATATATGTTAGTTAATCATTTAAAATATTTTCTGTGGCTTGTAGGGTTTTTTTTTACTTTGTAAATTATAAAAGAACAACTTCCATTAGGTTAAAAAAGACTTAAATATGATTCTGTTTTTAGGACACCAAAGTAGCTCATCTGTAATAGTCAGAGAATATGTTATCATATTTTCAGAATGTTTGCACACATTTTACATATTTAAATATATCTTACCATAATTTATCAGTCTCTAAACGGACATCTATCCTGTGCATTCTTCAGAATAACATCATGAGTGACCTGTAAATGCAGAGTATTATGTTAGATTAAAAAAAAAAAAACCCTCCCCCAGTCCACTTTCGAAGGGCCTGTCAGTAGGGCTGAACCCACAGGTCACCACTGAACTTGCAGTTGGAGAAAGCATTTGGAGAAAGCATTCGTCATAGGGCCATTCAACGAGTCCTTTGGAGGGTCAACCCCATTTGGCTTTTTGATCGTTTTGTGCAATTTCTCAACCGGATACTCACTCACCAGGCCCACTGTCGTAAAGTCATCCACTATCTGGATGACCTTCTCCTGATAGAACCACCAGAGCATGCTTCTCAGGACCTTGGGAAACTCACGTCAGTCTTCCACTACATTAACATAACCATAAGTCATCAGCTTGTTTAAGGAAAGTGCTGCAATCCCTGCTTTGCATGCTCAATTTCGTCATGAGAATTATTCCAGGCTGCTAGCCTTGCTACCATTAGCCCCTGACGCTGTTATCAGTTTAGACATAGCAGCCCAAGCAGACCTGGTCATGTGGGATCATTTCTTATGACTTTGGAATGGCGTTTCTATGTTCATTCTGCATCTGATCTATGTGCAGGCATCTGAGGGTTCTCACCATATCCTATCTGATGGCTATACTCATGGCTATGCAGCTATCTTCGGTAATCATTGGCTGGCGGGCTGTTGGCCTTCCCAGATCCTTTGGATGGTTACATTCACTCAAACATCGTCCCTGTGTGACCACAAGAAGACCCTATAGCCATGACTGTACCGCATTTCTCCCATCTCACCCTGGACTGAAAGTTCATATGGACAACACGGTTAATTAACAGCTCCCTTTCTCATAATGCTCGGAAGGTATATACTACAGCATGGGATATATTCTCTCGGTTCCAAGAGTTAAACCCCTGCCACGATACCTGTAACACGGAGTATATACTAGCTTTTTTGTCTTATTGCCATACGGAGTTAACCCTGTCGTTTAGTACCATTAAACTGTATTTGACAGGGATTCAGCATTTTAGGTCGCTAGCCAATCCCAACATTCCCTCTTTGTTTGCTTCCCACCTGATTAGAGCAGCATTAACAAGGTTACAGAAGTTAAAAGGTATGTCTTCCCTGCTCAGTAATTCTCCATTTGGAGTGCTGCAGAGCCTGGTTCTCAAGGCATTCATCTTTTTGGCCTTTTATGTTTTTTTGCGGTCCAGTGAATTTACTTACACGGGGCCCCAGTCTCACATACCATGATGAGAGGGAATTCCATTTACGTTTGCTACCTTGTAAAACCCAGCAGACAGGGCCAGGTCGTTATTGTCAGGATATTTGCCTCACAGAATCAATGGTTTCCAGTGGACAAACCGCCTCGTAAAGGGAGTGCTCCTAATCTCAACTTGTTACCTGTATAAAAGACACCTGTCCACAGAAGCAATCAATAAATCATATTCCAAACTCTCCACCATGGACAAGACCAAAGAGCTGTCCAAGGATGTCAGTGACAACATTGTAGACCTACACAATGCTGGAATGGGCTACAAGACCATCACCAAGCAGCTTGGTGAGAAGGTAACAACAGTTGGTGCGATTATTCGCAAATGGAAGAAACACAAAATAACTGTCAATCTCCCTCGGTCTGGGGCTCCATGCAAGATTTCACCTCGTGCAGTTTCAATGATCATGAGAACCGTGAGCAATCAGCCAAGAACTACACGAGAGGATCTTGTCAATGATCTCAAGGCAGCTGGGACTATAGTCACCAAGAAAACAATTGGTAACACACTACACCGTGAAGGACTGAAATCCTGCAGTGCCCGCAAGGTCCCCCTGCTCAAGAAAGGGCATTTCTGAAGTTTTCCAATGAACATTTGAATGATTCAGAGAACTGGAAGTGTTGTGGTAAGATGAGACCAAAATCGAGGTATTTGGCATCAACTCCTCACCGTGTTTGGAGGAGGAGGAATGCTGCCTATGACCATAAGAACTCCATCCCCACCGTCAAACATGGAGGTGGAAACATTATGCTTTGGGGGTGTTTTTCTGCTAAGGGGACAGGACAACTTCACTGCATCAAAGGGACGATGGGTGGGCCCATGTACCGTCAAATCTTGGGTAGGTCGTGGATGGCAATGACAATGACCCAAAACACACGGCCAAGGCAACAAAGGAGTGGCTCAAGAAGAAGCACATTAAGGTCCTGGAGTGGCCTAGCCAGCCCCAGACCTTAATCCCATAGAAAATCTGTGGAGGAAGCTGAAGGTTCGAGTTGCCAAATGTCAGCTTTCAAACCTTAATGACTTGGAGAGGATTTGCAAAGAAGAGTGGGAGCAGTGGCGGAACTACCGGGGTCGCAGGGGCCGCGACTGCGACCGGGCCCTGGAGTTCTGCCACTCAAGGGGGCCCAAGCAGGGCCGGACTGGCCCACCGGGATACCGGGAAATTTCCCGGTGGGCCCGCAGATTCGGCCGGCGGAGCAGGATTGGAAGCCGCCTCCGGCGCCAGGGGCGGGCTGGGCAGGAGGACAATTGCCCCCCAGGCTGCCCGAAATCTAATCTAAGCGGCCGCTGGGTGCTGATGCCGCCGGCCGGCGCTACTGTAATACTTGTTTTTTTTAATTTAATATGGCAAGCTGGTCCGGCTTGCCATATTAAATATTAAAAATGTATTAAAGCAGCGCCGGCCAGCGGCATCAGCACCCAGCAGCCATGTTCGATGGCCGTCTAGTGATGGGAGCAGCGTGAAGGGTGAAAGCTCTGCCCCCTCGCACGGACGTTTCACCCCTCACGCTGCTCCCATCACTATGCGCCCATCAGAATGCTTGGAATGTAATCTAAACGGCCGATGCGTGCTGATGCCGCCGGCCGGTTCTGCTTTAATACATGGCAACACATCAGATACAAATGATGTCATTTTTCACGATAAAAAAATCCAATAAGTGATATGGGAACCTATGACTTAAAAATTGGATGTAAATAATATGTCATAGAGAATATAATGCAACATGTAAAATATTTCTGTACATTCAATATATTAACATATAAGCACCTTCGGAAGGGTCTGAATCTTATATTATAACAATGGAGAGATATATAAATACAAAATAAATAAAAGATGAAAAAAAAAAATTAAAACATTAATAAAAAATTTAATTATTATTTTAAGACGACCCCGCAAAATTTGAATATTAATTTAAAAAAAAGAAAAGGCCTGAATATAAGACTACCCTATAGGAAAACAGTTTTATTAGTAAATATTAATTAACATGTAATCTATTTTTTCATATTTAATAAAAACTATGATTAGGAAAAAAGCATTTTTTGTTTTTATTTCCTTTTATTTGCCAACCTGCCCCCCCAGTTATGCAGATCTGCCCCATGGCTTGCTACTCTGCCCCGCGATATGCCACTCTGCCCCTGATATGCCTAATACCCCCTTATATGTCACTGTGCCCCCCCTTATATGCCACTCTGCTCTCCCGATATGCTTTATACCCCCTATATGCCACTCTGCCCGCCAGATATGCCTTATACCCCTATTTGTCAATCTGCCCCCTGATATGCCTTATATTCCCCTATATGCCCCCCGATTTACCGATGCATCCCTAGACTTGTCCACTGTGCTCCAGACTCCCTGGTGTCAAGTGGAGGCAGTCGATGGATGTCTGCGCATGCACACAGACAACCTCTGGTGCTACCCGACACTTCCGATGGGGCTTCTATGACTGAGCACCGGAAGGTCACGTCATACCGGTGCTCCGTCATAGAAGCCCCAGCGGAAGTGTCGGGTAGCACCAGAGAACGTCTACGCTTGTAGACAACCTCTGCTTCTGCTGGCCGGTACTTCCGCCTGGGCTTCTATGGTGGAGCACCGGAAGGTCATGTCATGCTGGCGCTCCGTAATAAAAGCCCCGGCAGAAGTGCTGGCAGCAGGTGAGGTTGTCTGCCAGAGAGGAGGATCCAGGTCCCCTGCAGCGCTGTGGGGCATCTGGATCTTAGTCTTGTAGTCAGTTTGAGGTGTGAGTAGAAGACGACCTCGACCTCGAATATAAGAATATATAAGATAACCTCATCTTAAATTCAAGCAAAACGGTAATAATGATAATGTAAAAAAAAACAAAAAAAAATAAACAGGAATAATCAAGGAAAATATGTATGAAAAGTATATGACAAAAAAGATCAACCACTTGTAAAAACAAAAAATACAAATTTATAAAAATACAAAATGACAAAAAATAGATTATATCAAAGGCTTGATAAAGACTCCTTGGGTGTAATGTTTTTAGGTGATAGATCTAAAAGCCTTCACGTTGGGAAAGCCTTTGGGTCGTATTGCCCCCTCTTTAATCCCTGTTAACATGTTCAATACCAAAATTAGTAAAAACATCCCATTTAAAATTAGGGCAGTAATTGCAATGGAAAGGGACTGGATGTTTGTCTGATTTAATTTTAATACTGTACAGATGTTTGTTAATTTTTTTTTTTAAACAACGAGTGGTGCATCCCACATACTGCTTGCCACGGCCACATTGTAGGATATACACCACATTTTTAGATTTGCATGAAATCTGAGTATTAATGTCAAAATATTCTCCTGTTGTAAAACTAGTGAAACGTTTAACCTTTCTCGGGGCTAAAGAACAGGTGTTGCACCCATAACATTGGTGTTCTTTTATCTGTATTTATAACACTTAGGGCTAGAATATTTTTCAATTTTTTTTTTTAATATGACTTGTGGTTTCTTTTAGATTATATCTTTCAGCAATTCATCCTGTAACAGTATTGGCACACCGCCGACAACTCCGCTGCGAACACACGCTTGCATCGCAATCCTGCCTCCTGGACCTCGTCCGTGCTATGGCCCTATAGCCATGTCCTCCACCACGCACGCGCGCCGGCACCACAGTGGCGACTTACCGACGGGCCGAGCCCTCTGCCCCGACGCACGCATCGGTGCGGCCTGTGACATGAGTACCTGTTTCCTTTATAAACCCCGTTTTTACTTCTTGCCTTTGCCCGTTCTAAGCGTTATTCAGCTTTTGGGTGTGCTGTTTCTTGTATCTTCAATATCTTTGCCTTGTTTACCGACCACGATTCTTCTCTGCCTGCCTACGAACCTGGACTGTTTAACGTTTTGCACCTGATCTGCCTGCCCTGACCTCGGATTTGTTTGACCTCGCTGCCTGCTATTGCCCTCAACCACAGACGGTCTCTTGAACTTTCTCTAGCGGTGCTTATCTGCATAGTTGGATCCACCTCTGCTACCTTACACCGTGACAATATGTTGAATTATATTCTCCATCACATATTATTTACATCCAATTTCTAAGTCACAGGTTCTATATCACTTATAAGATTTTTTATTGTGAACATGACATCAGATAGATTTGTATCTGATGTCTTGCCATGGATACTTTCTACAACTCTATTAAGTCTCAGGCGAAAATGTTACCATAGGAACATTGTTGCATGATGCGGGAGTTCCGCAGAAGCTTCTGTTTCACATGAGGATATTGATTGAAGCTTTAACAGCAATGAAGGAACGGATGCTTTTAAATGGTTTCAGCTGAATTCACTTTAAAAACTGGTTGGGGATTGGACCATTGGATGGGAGGGGGTTGGTATTAGGTGGTCTCTGTCTCCTGAGGAAGTCTGGCCATACTGACGAAATGCGTCGAGTTGGGGGTGCATTTTCGGCTTGTATTGATTTTATTGTTACAATTTTTATACTTTAATAGGCATTGAATTTGGACGTCACCATGGTTTCCAGATTGCCACAGTGTTTTTATTACTGCGCATTTGCACTTGAGCTGGTCTCAGCGCCACTACCAATTGTAAGTTCATCCAATAAAGCGTGTATTACGTATTCACGCTATGTGCTCTTTTTCTCTTCCCCATATGTCCACCAGAGTCTCCATTTCTTGAGACAACAGTTCTCCTGATTTATATTGCTATCCATACTAGCAGCACTCTTTTGCTACTACTAGTGTGTGCGGGGGTATGTTAGTGTCTGTGTGTCTGTATAGGGGGTATGTTAGTGTCCGTGTGTGTCTGAGTTTGTGTGACTGGGTATGTTGGTTTGAGTATCTAGTTCTGTCTGTGGATGTGTGTATTAGTGAGTGCCTGAGTATGTTAGTGTATGTGTGTTTCTGAGTATTGTGTATTAGTGTGTTTTCATGTGTGTTAGTGATCTTGTCTGGTTGTGCTTGTTTGAGTGTCTGGAGTTGTGTTAGTGTGAGTGGCTCTCCCAATGTCACGCTCTGGATCCACCCTTGAATCTCGAGTCTGTCAATCAGTATATGTGTCACGACCACCCCTACTCTGGCACTGACCGCGGAAGTTCTTCTACCCAGGATACCTCTGCCAAAGGAGAAGCCTTTCGGCAGCAGTACCCCAGGATTTAGATGATTCCAACAGCAAGGAGGCCAGGTAGAAGCAGATGAATATCGGAATGGAGTTGGATTAGCAAGGTACAGGAACCACTGCAGAACAGCATCCAGATAAGAGTTTTGGCAGAGCAGGGGTTAACCAGGATAGCCGAGTCGGTACACAAAATCAGGTAGTCATACAAGCTGGGGTCCAGAAACAGAGCAGGTAGTCAGACAAGCCAAATTGGTAGACAAATCAAAAAAAGCAGCAGTCCAAAGAGGTGTCAGGCAGGTGAAGGGTCAAAATCTCCATGAAATAGATCCAAATCAAACAATACGCAGAAAGGACCACAACAGGATATCAGGGCTGAGCACGTCACCACGTCACCGCTGCAGCTTCAGACGGCGCCTCCAGCTACGCGGTAAGGCCACGCCTCCTTCTTTGCTGCGAGGACCATAGATGACCCGGGAGCGGGTAAGTATTTGTCTCTGGGGTCTCTTCCCCGGCGGGCATTCCGCAGCCGGAGAAGTCCTCGAGTCTCTGAATTTTTTTGTCCTATTTTGCTGTGTTACTTACTTTAAATAAAAGTGTGAGATTTTTTTTAAGGTGGGGGGTCATATTTGGACAGGTAAATGTTGGATTTTCGGTTTCAGTCCAGAATTTTCGTTTTGGTGCATCCCTAAGCCAGACAATGAAGTGGTAGGCCTACATCACATCAATGTTTGGGTTAGTATATAGTATATAGTATACTAGTATATAGTGTATATAGTGATAGGAGTTATGCTACACTATTATCAGCGTCTGGCTCAATGTATAGTGATAGGGATTACGCTGTACCACCGTCAATGTCTGCCTCAGTATATAGTGTTAGGTGTTATGCTGTACCTCCGTCAATGTCGGCCTCAGTATATAGTGATAGGTGTAATGCTGTATCACCGTCAATGTCTGCCTCAGTATATAGTGGTAGGTGTTATGCTGTACCACCGTCAATGTCTGCCTCGGTATATAATGATAACAGTAATGCTGTACCACCTTCAATGTCTGCGCCAGTATATAATGATAGAAGCTATGCAGTTTTAAAGTGTTTGGGGGGGGCACATACAGGATCTGCCCCAGGTGCCAAATACTCTAGGTATGCCCCTGGATAGTCGTGTTGTTTATGGTGATAGAGAATTCAGGTAGTGGAGTGGAGATGGAGGGAGGGAAGATAATGAGTTCAATTTTAGAAACATTAAGTTTCAGGTAGAGTTGTGACATCCATGAAGAAATAGCAGACAAGCAATTGGTAATACGGGACATGAAAGATGGAGAGCGATAAGGAGAACACAGGTAGATTAGTAATTAATGGTGATTAAAACCAGTGGCGACTCTAGAAACAATATATAGGGGGGGCACACAAGATACCACAGTCAAACTGGGGGGGCATTAATAATTTCCACCATTAAATCATAACACTGAAAAAACATATATATATATATATATATATATATATATACACACACACCGGTATATATATATATATATATTGCCAAAAGTAATGTGCTATGGAATGATACTTTTGTTATTGGACAATACAATACTTGATCATTCAACATGGGAAGCCTGAAGCCACAATTTAGTACGACTAATCCTTGAAATCCTTTAAACAACACAATACCTTAACTTTTGCACTAAATGATTTCAGGGCCTAATATTAGATCCTGCTGCTGATATATATATATTAGCCCCTGCTGCCCATATATATTAATATTAGTCCCTGCTGCCGATATATATATAAATATATATATATATAAATATTATATCCTGCTGCTGATAGGAGGTATAGATCAACACATTAACACACAAACCCAGCTTTGCATGTATAGATCAATTGAAATTCACTTGTGATCTCAGCACTGAAGGTATATATCAAATAAACAGAATCAGACATACAAATCCTGTATTTGCAGGTATACAATGATAATATATGAAATGTAGCGTTGCAGGTATAGATAAAATAAATACATGGAAACAGCATTGCAGGTATTAATCAACTGAACAAGACATACAAACCCTGTATTTGCAGGTATACATAAATAATGTATGGAAACATAGCATAGCAGATATGGATCTACAGAATAACACAGAAACCCAGCTTTGCAGGTGTAGGTCAATTGGAATTCACATAAAAACACAGTATTAAAGGTATATTTTAAACCCCTAAATTACATAGAAACATAGAAAGTGACGGCAGATAAGAACCAGTAGGCCCATCCAGTCTGCCCAACCTCTGAGTACTTTCCTTTTGTACCTGCCCTTATCCTATATCTAGCTTGGCCTTATGCCTATCCCATGCTTGCTTAAATGACTTTATTGTATTAACATCTACCACTTCTGCTGGGAGGCTATTCCATGCATCCACTACCCTTTCTGTAAAGTAATATTTTCTGATGTTACCATTAAACCTTTGCCCCTCTAGTTTATGCTTGTGTCCTCTTGTTGTGGTAGTATTTCTCCTTTTAAATAAACTCTCTTCCTTTACCTTGTTGATTCCCTTTAAGTATTTAAATGTTTCTATCATATCCCCCCTGTCCCGTCTTTTTTCCAGGCTATATAGGTTAAGATCCTTTAACCTGTCCTGGTAAGGTTTATCTTGTAATCCATAAACCATTTTAGTAGCCCTTCTCTGCACTTTCTCCAACATTTCTATATCCTTCTGGAGATATGGTCTCCAGTACTGTACACAATTCTCCAAGTGAGGTCTCACCAGTGATCTGTACAACGGCATGAGCACTTCCCTCTTTCTACTGCTAATACCTCTCGCTATACAACCAAGCATTCTGCTAGCATTACCTGCTGCTCTACTGCATAGATCACAGGTTGCGCACCCCAAAGTCAGCCCTGGCGTCCACACTGCCCACATAGAACCTGGCCAGCACCCAGATAACACACATAAGATTTCCGATCTTTGTCCCATACACACCCTGTGCCATCTTGGTCCCCAAGGCTCAAACATCCTGCTAGTGCCATCTTTGCCCTTCCACAATTATACATCTATGATACACACAAACACATTAACTCATGCTCTCCCTCATTTGGACAATTCATCCACATATTAACTCATGCTCTCCCTCATTCAGACAACTCATCCACATATTAACTCATGCGCTCCCTCATTCAGACAACTCATCCACATATTAACTCATGCTCTCCCTCATTCAGACAACTCATCCACATATTAACTCATGCTCTCCCTCATTCAGACAATTCATCCACGCATTAACTCATGCTCTCCCTCATTCAGACAATTCATCCACATATTAACTCATGCTCTCCCTCATTCGGACAATTCATCCATTTTAAGAAACTACGCCCCTTGGAGCTTAAAATGAGGGGCTACATGTATTTCTAGGACAAAAGTTGACTGCACAAATAATGATGGAATATGTCGCTTTGCGCACTCCAGGTTTGTACTAGACACACATACAGCCCCTCATTTGATGTGCCAAGGGGTGTAGTTCTTGCAAATGTGTACTTTTTGTACCATAATTTAACTTGCTACGTGAGCAGTAATGCCATGTCAAGGCTTCAACCCTAATTACTGATCATTCACACGCCTTTCATATCTCCATTCACTCGCAGAAGCACACACCATACTTTCCATACATTCACTCGCAGAAGCACACACCATACTTTCCATACATTCACTCACAGAAGCACACACCATTCTTTCCCCTTACAATCCCAAAGAAATGATGGTAAAGGGAGAAAAAAATCACTTTTACAGCAAAAATAAGTTTTGCAGTAAAAATGCAAGGCGCTCCAGGGATAAGATGGTTACTCACGTACCACGCAGGCTAAATGGCTGATTTTATTAATATTTACAGTTCATCAGGATTTCAAAAATTGCCTCCCTCTACCGTTGGCTAAATTTAACCCCATGATCAAAGGGATCATGGGATTAAAAATTAGTATCGGCCATTTTTAAAAAGGGAATGTGACTTTTTATAGCTATATGATCACTGTGGTAACATTGGCTACCACAGTGGATCATTTAGCTAGAATACTTAAACTTTTTTTTTTTTTTTTTTAAGTTAAACTACTTTATGTTTAAATAATTTTTTTAAATGTAATTTTTTTAACTTAAAATGTTTTATTCTTTTTACAAGCTGACGTAATTACCTTTCCAACGGTATATGTTGGGGGTCTGTAGCTGCTTAGAAGCCTGAGATACAGGCATCTAAGCAGCATGCCCCCATACCTCTTTAACTGACAATTGTCAGTTGTTAATAAAGTTGCGCAGTGACGTCATCGCGTCATTGCGCGAGACGTCACCGGGGGGATCGGGTGGCCCCGGTGATGCCCTTCAGTTTGAGGGGCGGATCGCCGGGGTAGGTGGTGATGGAGGTCCACAGACCTCCATCAAGGTAGGGTAGTGCTAGTGATGGCATGGTGCCGTCGTTAGCACCTGACTGGGACTGCTAGTGACGGCACCATGCCGTCGTTAGCAGTCAAGGGGTTAAAGTCCCATTGCGGGACTGTCCTGGGTGACTCCAAATTCGGCGGGGGGGCAACAGGGGGCGCAAGGAATATCCTAGGGGGGGCAATTTTTTAGTCAGCCACCAATTGTGCAAGTTTTCCCACTTAAAAAGATGAGAGAGGCCTGTAATTTTCACCATAGGTACACTTCAACTATGTATACAAAAAACAAAATACTGTCTGCGTGAGAGTAGGTTCTCACCCTATTGAGAGTGTGCCTTGACGTGGCGGGTGAGCTTAATTATGCTTTGGCCAATTCATATAACCAAAACCTCTCATTTATATTATGTTTATATATTTGTTGCCAACTTTATTAGGGTGAGAAGCGCAGACAGTATTTTGTTTTTTGTATACATTGTACAGCCAACACACTGTATTTGCAGCATGCTCACACTGTTTGGTAGGCCTCATATTATACATTTGTATTATTTGAGCCTGAGACTAGCTTAGCGCACCGACATTTTTTCTTTTCCCTGTTTGCACATATTTGAGGTTGTTGGCTCCTCATCAGTCTGGTTGCAGCTTGCTGTCCAGGGGTTAAATGGGAGGAGGTTTAATTGCACCTCCCCCAATACATTAATCTGGTTTTGGTAGCAGTATAAACTGCTTTGTGTGCCCACTATGTAGGAGGTGAGAGTAGGTTCTCACCCTATTGAGAGTGTGCCTTGACGTGGCGGGTGAGCTTAATTATGCTTTGGCCAATTCATATAACCAAAACCTCTCATTTATATTATGTTTATATATTTGTTGCCAACTTTATTAGGGTGAGAAGCACAGACAGTATTTTGTTTTTTGTATACATTGTACAGCCAACACACTGTATTTGCAGCATGCTCACACTGTTTGGTAGGCCTCATATTATACATTTGTATTATTTGAGCCTGAGACTAGCTTAGCGCACCGACATTTTTTCTTTTTCTTTTCCCTGTTTACACTTCAACTATGAGAGACAGAATGAGACAACAAAGTCCATAAATCACATTGTCTGATTTTTTAAGAATTTATTTGCAAATTATGGTGGAAAATAAGTATTTGGTCAATAACAAAAGTTCATATCAATACTTTGTTATATACCCTTTGTTGGCAATGACAGAGGTCAAACATTTTCTGTAAGTCTTCACAAGGTTTTCACACACTGTTGCTGGTATTTTGGACCATTCCTCCATGCAGATCTCCTCTAGAGCAGTGATGTTTTGGGGCTGTTGCTGGGCAACACGGACTTTCAACTCCCTCCAAAGGTTTTCTATGGGGTTGAGATCTGGAGACTGGCTAGGCCACTCCAGGACCTTGAAATGCTTCTTACGAAGCCACTCCTTCGTTGCCCGGGTTGTGTGTTTGGGATCATTGTCATGCTGAAAGACCCAGCCACGTTTCATCTTCAATGCCCTTGCTGATGGAAGGAGGTTTTCACTCAAAATCTCACGATACATGGCCCCATTCATTCTTTCCTTTACACGGATCAGTCGTCCTGGTTCCTTTGCAGAAAAACAGCCCCAAAGCATGATGTTTCCACCCCCATGCTTCACCGTAGGTATGGTGTTCTTTGGATGCAACTCAGCATTCTTTCTCCTCCAAACATGACAAGTTGAGTTTCTACCAAAAAGTTCTACCTTGGTTTCATCTGACCATATGACATTCGCCCATTCCTCTTCTGGATCATCCAAATGCTCTCTAGCAAACTTCAGACGGGCCCGGACATGTACTGGCTTAAGCAGGGGGACACGTCTGGGACTTTGGTCCCAGCTCTCTGCAGGTCATTCACTAGGTCTCCCCGTCTGGTTCTGGGATTTTTGCTCACCGTTCTTGTGATCATTTTGACACCACGGGGTGTGATCTTGCGTGGAGCCCCAGATTGAGGGAGATTATCAGTGGTCCTGTATGTCTTCCATTTTCAAATAATTGCTCCCACAGTTGATTTCTTCACACCAAGCTGCTTGCCTATTGCAGATTCAGTCTTCCCAGCATGGTGCAGGTCTACAATTTAGTTTCTGGTGTCCTTCGACAGCTCTTTGGTCTTGGCCATAGTGGGGTTTGGAGTGTGACTGTTTGAGGTTGTGGACAGGTGTCTTTTATACTGATAAGAAGTGCAAACATGTGCCATTAATACAGGTAACGAGTGGAGGACACAGGAGACTCTTAAAGAAGATATCTTGCTTGTTTGTAGGTGACCAAATACTTATTTTACCGAGGAATTTACCAATGAATTCATTAGAAATCCTACAATGTGATTTCCCTTATTCTTTCCCCCCATTCTGTCTCTCATAGTTGAAGTGTACCTATGGTGAAAAGTACACGCCTCTCTCATCTTTTTAAGTGGGAGAACACAATTGGTGGCTGACTAAATACTTTTTTGCCCCACTGTATATATTTGCTAAACAGCTTGAAATTGTTCAAAGTGCCAGTTTTTACAGTAAAGTTTACTTGACTTTGACATTGTATACCATTGTTACCAAATGCAACCCCCAACATACTAAATTTACAGCCTCACATTATTAAGTACCACTGCCTGGGTCATTACACAACTATTTATCTAAAGAATTTATTTTTGGCTGAATATTCACATCTGTCTAAAATACTGCCTATTAAAATGCTAACAGACGTACACAAGGCTCAGCAGCCAGTAGAAAGCATCTTAATCTGACCAACATATTACATTGTCAAATAAACAAAAAGCAAACCAATTCAGCCTGTCAGGGTTAATTACACAATGCTTGTTTATCATGTTAAAGCCTATCCTTTCTTTAACTCTTATTTAGAAAATCCCTTAAATATTAAGAAGAAACAATCTACGATCTCATATTAGCACACATAACCTATAATGAAAAATTAGCTCGTAGGGTGGATGAGTGCAGGGCCGGACTGGCCCACCGGGATACCGGGAAATTTCCCGGTGGGCCGGAAGGTCCGTGGGCTGGGCAGCCGGCAGACTAACCATGAAGACAGCCGCTGAGCTGCTGCAAATGGCATTGAACGCCTCCCTCGGTGCCAGGGGCGGGCTGGGCAGGGGGGGCAATTGCCCTCCAGGCTGCCCGAAATCTAATCAAAGCGGCCGCTGGGTGCTGATGCGGCCGGCCGGCATCAGCACCCAGCAGCCGTGTGCGATGGCCGTCTAGTGATGGGAGCAGTGTGAGGGGTGAAAGCTCCGCCCCCTCGCACTGACCTTTCACCCCTCACGCTGCTCCCATCACTATGCGTCCATCAGATTGCTGGGAATGTAATCTGAACGGCCGATGCGTGCTGATGCCGCCGGCCGCCTCTGCTTCAATACTTTTTTTTTACTTTATATGGCAAGCCGATCCAGCTTACCATATAAATAAAAGTTAAGGTAGCTCCGGCCGGCGGCATCAGCACGCATCGGCCGTTTAGATTACATTCCCAGCAGTCTGATGGCTGCATAGTGATGGGAGCAGCGTGAGGTGGAAGCTCCGCCCCCTCGCACTCAGACTGCTGCAGCACCGGATGTCAGGTCAGTGGCATCCTGTCAGCATAGAGGAGAACAGTGTGCAGCTACCAGGAAGTCAAGACAAGTAGAAGGTGAGTAAAATAATGTATTTTTTGTACTGTATAATGTTTTTTGTATTTGTTAAAAACAAAAAAAATCGGCATGTGTGTGTATGTAAGTGTGACCCCCTATATGCCACTCTGCCTCCAGAAATGCCTTATACCCCCCTATATGCCACTCTGTCCCATGATATGCCTTTTAACCCCATATATGCCAGAGTTGCATATAGGGGTATAAGCCATTTCTGGATGCAGAGTGACATATAGGGGGTCAAAAGGCATATCTGGAGGCAGAGCGGCATAAAGGGGGTTAAAAGGCATATCATGGGGCAGAGGAGCATATAGGAGGGTATAAAGCATATCGGGGAGGCAGAGTGGCATATAGGGGGCATAAGGCTTTTCTGGAGGCAGAGTGCCCCATGATATGCCTTTTAACCCCCTTCATGCCACTCTGCCTCCAGAAATGCCTTTTACCCCCTATATGCCACTCTGTCCCATGATATGCCTTTTAACCCCCTATATGGCAGAGTGGCATATAGGGGGTTAGAAGGCATATCATGGGACAGAGTGGCATATATTATTTTTTATTTAATATGGCAAGCTGGATCGGCTTGCCATATAAAGTAAACAAAAATGTCCCATGATATGCCGTTTAACCTCCTATATGGCAGAGTGGCATATAGGGGATTAGAAGGCATATCATGGGACAGAGTGGCATATAGGAGGGTTGAGGCATATCAGGGAGGCAGAGTGGCATATAGGGGGTATAAGGCTTTTCTGGAGGCAGAGTGCCCCATGATATGCCTTTTAACCCCCTTTATGCCACTCTGCCTCCAGAAATGCCTTATACCCCCTATATGCCACTCTGTCCCATGATATGCCTTTTAACCCCCTATATGCCAGAGTGGCATATAGGGGTATAAGGCATTTCTGGATGCAGAGTGACATATAGGGGGTCAACAGCATATCTAGAGGCAGAGTGGCATAAAGGGAGTTAAAAGGGATGTCATGGGGCAGAGGGGCATATAGGAGGGTATAAAGCATATTGGGGAGGCAGAGTGGCATTTAGGGGGCATAAGGCTTTTCTGTAGACAGAGTGCCCCATGATATGCCTTTTAACCCCCTTTATGCCACTCTGCCTCCAGAAATGCCTTATACCCCCCTATATGCCACTCTGTCCCATGATATGCCTTTTAACCCCCTATATGGTAGAGTGGCATATAGGGGGTTAGAAGGCATATCATGGGACAGAGTGGCATATAGGAGTATAAGGCATTTCTGGATGCAGAGTGACATATAGGGGGTCAAAAGGCATATCTGGAGGTGGAGTGGCAAAAAGGGGGTTAAAAGGCATATCACGGGGCAGAGGGGCATATAGGAGGGTTGAGGCATATCAGGGAGGCAGAGTGGCATATGGGGGTATAAGGCATTTCTGGAGGCAGAGTGACATAGGGAGTAAAAGGCATTTCTGGAGGCAGAGTGGCATATAGGGGATTAAAACGCATATTATGGGGCAGAGTGGCATATAGGAGGGTATAAAGCATATCAGGGAGGCAGAGTGGCATATAGGGGGGCATAAGGCTTTTCTGGAGGCAGAGTGCCCCATGATATGCCTTTTAACCCCCTTCATGCCACTCTGCCTCCAGGAATGCCTTATACCCACTATATGCCACTCTGTCCCATGATATGCCTTTTAACCCCCTATATGGCAGAGTGGCATATAGGGGGTTAGAAGGCATATCATGGGACAGAGTGGCATATAGGGGGTATAAGGCATTTCTGGAGGCAGAGTGGCATATAGGGGGTTAGAAAGCATATCAGGGGGGCAGAGTGGCAAGCCTGGGGCAGAGGTGCATAACTCGGGGGTAGGTTGTCAAATGAAAGGAAATAAAAACCAAACATGTCTCAATCATAGCTTTTATTAAATATGGAAAAACATAGTCTACATGAATTAATAAAGAAATAAAAGTTTCTTACCAGAATATCGTGAAGAATAATGTGATCAGTGTTTTGTTCCACTGAATAAAATGGAACTCTTTCATCTAAAAATGTTCGCAGTAGTAAATGTTTTGATCCCATTATGTATAATGTATTTCCTTTATTAGGGCCTTTTAACACTTTTGCTTTCTGGCATTTTAATACAAATAATGAGATAAAAAGAATGGCACATAGTGTGACTCGGGTGTGTATAAGGGGTGCGTGTGGGTATAAGAGCTTCACCGTGAGATAAACTATATGGGGCTGGTCTCCAAATTTGTCCAGGACTGCTTTTCAGTCCCAGTCCGGCCCTGGATGAGTGCACATATATAGTGTGGAAATGGAAGTGTAACTAATATAGAACTGCACCCTAGTATCTTTGGGACTATTCAGTCCAAAACAACTCAAGGAGGGTAAGCTGAATGTATCTATTAGGGACCAAACGGTGTAGTAAATTGTAAGTGTGAGGTAATCATGTTAAGAAATTCTAATTCAAATAATGTACATTTTCAAAACAGACTTTTAAATGTTAAATTATTAAATAAAAACAAAATAAATGCCAAGATCCATTCACTTTCACCCACAATACACACTGCTAGAAAATATCAACTAGCTAGTTTATTGTAATGCCCTTGGACTGATTTATAAATAGATGTTATGCTGAAATGACAATACATATCAATAGATGGCTACGGTTAATCAAACATTCTACGAATACTCCTTGATACATGCATGTCCCCCATCCGGTCTGGTGTGCAAGCTCCAACTAGACTATGCCATGGACATACTTGGATGTTGGCACGTTAATGAGTCAATATTTTACATTTTGCTCAGCTGCTGCAGTCCACCTGTATGTTTAAACTGGATTATGTAATATGCTTTTCTACACGATTTTGTTTTATTTTGAATAATAAAATGATAAGAAGCAAAGCATTACAAATTATCAAACACAAAACATTTATAATACTCAATAATGAACAGACTTTCATTTGTATTATTAGAATTTAATAATCAGACATCAAAAGATGTTTCCGTTAATTACATCATAACTTCAATTATTTATGGCATAATGTTCATAAACATTTAACATGACGGCCTTTCTTAGAAGTCTGATGTGAATTATCTTTTCAGTCCAAATTAATTACTGGAAGAACAAGGAGCCTTCTTTAAAACAACATAGAACTTAATTAAATATGTGTGGATCTTTACAGATACCTTGTACCATCAGCCTTTATCAACATAATATTTCACTTTCTCACATTCTATAATTCCTATTATGTACAGCCATACATATGGAATTTAACATTACTCGATATTGTTTCCATGAATGTGTGTGTTTGTACCATATAAAAGGTTGACAAAGGTATTTTATTAAATAACAAAACTAGTATTCTAAGAAAAAGCATCAGGTACCTTATTAGAGATGATTCTGTCGTCTTCTGGTTGAAGGGTCCTGTTGCTTTCAGGTCTATCATAACCTATAAATAACAACGGTTTATTGAGATAGGCAGACAGAAGAAAGGGCAGGTGTGAAGTGGAGGCATGGCGAAACAGGAAGGGAGAATGGTGGGCTTGTCAGGTTAAGCAACACATTAAAAATAAAAAAGTAAACAATGAAAAAACAGGATAAAAGGGGTGATATTTTGAAAGAGGCCGTACACAGTTGTCCAATTGGTCTAATGGGAATTTGTAGACAAAAACAAAAAAAGGAGATTATCAGATCAAGGTGACGACAGAGACCCATACACCATATACAGAGACAGAAAGCAAATGGAGAAAGACATTTAGCAGAACATAACAGACTGCAAATTGCTTGCAGGTTCCTATGGCAATAAGGAATCAGAAAATACAGAGGTAAAATGTGTTAACGGCACAGATAAGGACTAAGAAGATGCTATAGAAATAGCTGGAAGTTTAACTGGAAATCGTTTTTTCTGTGCAGAAATGCACAAACATATTTGCACATACCATAAAATAACTTTAATCAATAAAATAAGAACAAGAAAAAAAAAAGATCATAAATTAGACATGCTGGTGGTATTATTGTGTGGACTAGAAGTTTTAATTCCTTTTATTGTTTACTAGTATCTGCTGAGTATGTCTGTATCACCATGTTCTAAATTATTACAATTTAAATTAACTTAAATGTATTATTCTTCTAAATACCTTATTTAAAGGTCACAAAGTCCCAATAAAAGTCTTCGGCCAGAAACATCAGGAGGTATATATTTATAATCTTTGTTAGTTATTTATATATTATTTAGAACTGAACCCGAGGGACCACTCCATTGAGGACCTCAGAATAAAAGTACTGAAGGGGAACTTCAAAACCACACAACCCAGAAAGGCATTTGAAATGAAGATGATTAACCATTTCAGCACTAAGGAGACCAGATTAAACATGGACAAAGAATTCTGTTACCAGAACTTCATTACATTTCTGTGATTTTATTCTAAATGATGCTTCTCTTCATTTAATGATTTATCGAATCATATATGTACAAGTTTTTTTAAAAAAACAATACCATTATTACACTTACTACCTCTACCCCTCCAAATTATTCTCACACTGGCTAAACTAATTTATGTCCACCTTAAACTACTGTGAACTATACCTCATCATAAGGTCACCAGATTTTTAAAATGAAATCCGGCGACATTTTTTAATTGGCAAAGGGTAAAAAACTATTATATAAGCATATAAGCATAAGTATTTGGTATGTGTTTATTAAGTGATTGTATGATATACCGTATTTGCTCGATTATAAAGACGAGTTTTTTTCCAGAGCAAATGCTCTGAAAAATACCCCTCGTCTTATAATCGGGGTCGTCTTATAATCAGACCTCAACTAGGTCTGACTATGAGACTAAGATCCAGATCCCCCGCAGTGATGCAGGGGACCTGGATCCTCCCGTCTCCCCCCACACACACACACTTACCGGTACTTCTGAGTCCCCGGTGCTTAGTCCGGGCAGCATGTAGAGCTTTACACGATTCGCGTCCATCGCACAGACCTTCCCCGGCTGTCAGAGATCAGAGTTCCCTGTGATCTCTGACAGCCGGGGAAGGTCTGCGCGATGGACGCAGACAACCCCGCTGCTAACCGCACCTCCTCCCGGCTGCAGCGGAAGTTGTCTACGTGAATCGCGTAGAGCTCTACACGCTGCCCGGACTACGCACCGGGGACTCAGAAACTCCCGTAAGTTTGGGGAAGGGAGTGTTAAATGGGGGGCATAAGGCATTTCTGGAGGCAGAGTGCTCTGTGAAATGCCTTTTAACCCCCTTAATGCCACTCTGTCTCCAGAAATGACTTTTACCCCTCTATCCGCCACTCTGCCTCCTAAAATGCCTTATACCTCCCTAAATGCCACTCTGCCCCATAATATGTCTTTTAACACATTTAAATGCTAAGTGGCATATAGGGGTATAAGGCAATTCTGGAGGCAGAGTGGCACATTGGGGGTCAAAAGGCATATCATGGGGCACAGTGGCATTTAGAGGGTTAAAAGGCATATCATGGGGCACAGTGGCAAGCCAGGGGGCAGATGTGCATAACTGGGGGGGCAGGTTGGAAAAAAAAAAGGAAATAAAAACAAAATATTTTTCTCAATCATAGCTTTTAATAAAAAAAATTGTTCACATAGTTTACATGAATTAACATTTACTGGTAAAACTTTTTTCCTATAGGGTCGTCTTATATTCAGGCTTTTTCTTTTTTTTCATAAATTAATATTCAGATTTTGGGGGGTCGTCTTATAATCGAGCAAATACGGTATACATTATTTCTCACATTTTGTCCATGAGATTTAAAAAAATTACTTCTTAGAATCTTTTGGGAATATTGAGCGCATCATGGGTCTGAATAGAATCTAAACTCCTCGGCATCGATGTGTACTGGATAAAGATGACATCAGTTCTAGGCAGATAATATAGGATAGAATGTTATGTGATGGGATTGGAAGTACATAACTACACTAAAAAAAAAAGTACTTATGCATGGGACGCCTGAAGCCACAATTTATTGCCACTAATCCTTTTCAATAAAATATGCTGATTGAAATAGAGTATATAACACAAAACCTTCAGTTTTCCTCTCACTGATTTCTGGGCCTAGAAAGTTTTGTCCGCTGAAGTGACTACAAATTCAGGAGGGCGTTTTATCTCTAGATAAGTAAAAATTAAATAGTTCAATTTATTCCTACAGTAAGTAAGGTGCCAGGAAACAGATAACCAAACACACACCAGGACAGGCTCCGCCACACCGACACCCAGACACACACACACACACACACACACACATACACACACACACACACGAGGACAGGCTCTGCCACATCGTTACCCAAACACACACACCAGGACATGCTCTGCCACTCCGATACTCAAACACACACACACACCAGGACAGGCTCTGCCACACCGACACCTGCAGCGGGACAGGCTCTTTCGACACCCAGACACACATACCAGGACAGGCTCTGCCACACTGACACCCACATCTGGACGGGCTAAGCTACAAAAAAAAATATATATATTTTCCACACTGCTTTGTCATTGACCCCCCCTTTTGTGTTTTTGCCCCTTGTGTATTACCCCCAGCCAGCGCTATGTTTATGCCCCCACCCTGACCCTCACTTTAATATTTATTTATGTAATGGCCCCAACTGCCCCCCTTGTGTATTGATGCCGCCGGCCCAGATAAAGTACTGCCCTGCAGTATGGGGGATGTATATCTGACTAATTGGTTCCCTTCTATGGGTCTATACATCCCCCATACTGCAGGGCAGCATTTTATCTGGGCTGGTCAGCAATATATAAAAGTTATGTGTCCTGGAAAACATGGCCGATGTGGTCACCCTTGTGTATTCCCCCCAGCTAGCCCCACATTGTATATTTATCCCACTACCCAGCCTCCCTTAGTACTGATTTATGTGATGCCCCCAGTCAGCACCACCTTGTGAATTAATTCCCCCCATACACTTGCATATTGCCCCCTTTTAGTATCATGTCAACCATGGCACCTAGATTGGAAGCAGGACCTGCCCAACACCCTGATTGGAAGCATAGGAATTGCCATCATAGCCTCAAACAGCCTCCCTGTGCCATGCCCCCCCCACTTACAAATCCATGCTATCATACACATTCATTCATATACTCATTTACAAACATTCACTCATTCATAGATACTCATTCATTCCCTCAATCCCTCATACACCCTCCCCCATCCCCTTAGCAGGAACTTCAAGTGACTCCGCTGGGTTCCTGCTTCCCCTGGGTGGATTCAAGAGACAGCGTGTGCGAGCAACGCATGGGTAAACTGCAGGCCTCCTGCGGAAGTTAATCCGGCCCTGCATCCGAGGACATGTCCGGGGACATCTTGTCACCCTACCTTATCAGTATCTATCGTTCTCCTTAACCCCTGTACTCCTTAATCCTTACTTAGATGTTTTATGGTTAGTTTTGCTTTTGACTTGACAAAGGAAGGCTGAAATGTTTGAAAGCTCATCCTTCAAATGAAATGTTAATCCAACAAAAATTTCTTATTCTAGATTGCAGTAGTTATACTATATGTATTTGACTTGAGGTCAGTTTTGCTTGGCATAAGATATACAGTCGTAAGTTGGTTATAATAAATATCTAGACAGTATAAAAACATCTTCTGCGCAGTATTGATTTGAAGGTCTGCTGAAACGTCTGACTGCGTATTTATGTCCAGCCATTCTGTACTCTTGATAGTGGGCTTTGGCTGATGCTGACAAGGGGATTCCCCCGCAGTTTTAAATACTTTTAATATTGGACATAATAAATTACATTTTATTGCATGAACATGCAGCTGGTGTTATGTTATTTCAGGATCTGAACTGGAATAAGGTATTTTTCCTATTGGCTTTTATGAATTCCATGATCAAACTGGTATAAAATGTCAAAATAATAATGAACAAATGTGTACTGTTCAAAAAGCTCACATCAAGACCAATAATAAAAGCATGATATTTTCTTTATATTTTATTTTATCAACATAATGAGTCACAACAACTTTGAAATATATGTTTTTAGCAAAGTCTCCTATGTAACACAATATTACATTTGTGTTAAATTAATGTTAAGGCTAAAGTACATTAGCCTGTAGTTGTGAGAGGGGCTATGTATGTCCTAATTGAGTCCATCAGGCTGCCTCTCTTCCTGCCTACTGCTGTTGTATATTTTAAGCAGGTTTCTGTACGTTTTTGTTCGCTTATTTGTTTGTTTATTTGGGGGCCCTTACGAAAAATTACTGCAGTTTTTCTGAAGTAATACTGCAGTTTTTTGGACATGAAAAAACTGCAATACTGCACTTTTACTGCAGTATTGTTCACAGCACACTGACACAATACTTTTTTATAAATAAATACAGGATTAATCTTCACTGTGCCCCCCTTTACCTTGACACTGCACCTTAAGTTAACCTTATTAAATTAATTAAACCCTCAGTCCTCAGCATTAAATTAACCATAACTGCCCCTAAATTAACCCTAACGACCCCATAAACCATAACTGTCCTTAAATTAACCCTAAAGACCCCATTAACCCCATTAACCATAACTGCCCCTAAATTAACTCCACTTCCCCTATTCATTTTATACTTACTGTTAGATGAGTTGCTGAGCAGTGTGGACGCTATAAGGAAAGGGGCGGGGCCAATCTTCAGAGTGACTGCAGGGAGGGACTGGTAAGTAGTATCTGCTGTGAGTGGCATTGGATGAACCGGATTATAAAACAAGGGGCATTTTTCAGAGCATTTGCTCTGAAAAAAACCCTCATTTTATAATCGATAAAATCGATTCAACTAATCGATAATGAAATTCGTTGGCAACGATTTTCATTATCGATTATTATCGATTTTATTGATTAGTTGTTGCAGCCCTAGATGGAACTGTAACTTATTCAAGAGACAATCCACATTAATTGGGGATAGTCATTGTTTGGGGAATAAAGCCCCAGGGCACATAGTATGGGGGTGGGCCCTATGACATTTAGTGCAAATATGCAGAAGCCTGCATTGACTGAAATGGCAACCGGTGGTGTTGAATTTGTTGCATATCTGGGATCTGCCAAGAAAAGAGATGGGTCTACCCAATTTATCATGTGTCTTAGAAAGCGTAGGCCCCGAGCAGGAGGGGGCAGATGTACCTGCCGAGCTAGTGGAGGGAGGACTGTCGGTAGCGGGACAAAAGTTAGCTGCGTGGGCCGTAGACTGCAAATATGACACACGGGTTTTGAGACCTGCAAAATGTCTGCAATACTGTTCCGTGTACCCGACTCCAGTCTGTAACATAACTAAACTGGGCAAGTGCTGCAGCTGCCTTAGCGGAAAACAGTCTGTGGTAATCGTGGACGGCATGACCCCCATATTTATAACCTAATTCCATAACTTTATATAAATACTGGTATAGCTCCTCCCTTCTAGAAGGGAATGCTGAACATAAGACATCCCTATATATGCTGAAGGCCAGGACAAATTCAGGGACAGAATTCCTGCTGCAGCAGGCTGGGTTTCTAAATTGGTTAGCCTCTCTTGAATGGAGGAGACCGATGCCACAAGTGAGGTAAGCATATCTCTCATATGAGCCAAGTCCACCTAAGTGGACTGCCGAGTGCTAGATCTAGGAGGAGGAGATGGGGGAGTACAAAACAGTAGGCGTAAAAGTTCCGCTTTTCTAGCAGATGCTGAAAATGGAATGCCTCTCCTAGTTAATTCCGCCGTTAATTTTGGAATTGTCCATCCTCGGAGGAAAGGAGAGGCGGCAACGTCTGACCCTGGTGCAGGTGAGCAAGGAATGGAGGACCTATCCTCTTGATCAGAATGGAGTGACATTCTATGAATACATGAAAAGGAACCTCATTACATACCACATACCCAAGGTACTATCTAAACTAACTTATAGCTAATTGGGCTCTGCTACAGAGCGGGACGAAAACGTAGGGGGAGGCCTAACTAACTTCCTGTGAGGCACGAAGTACTAGCTCGGGGGGCATAACCTCCAAATGAGGAGGGGAGATTTCATCGGGGTGGGGAGGTGGGCAACTGACTAATTTAAAAGAGGCAGGCTACCTAAGAGGTGACGTAACGAGATCTCGAAAAGCCTCCTAACTAACTCACTAAACTTGACACGAAGGATAAAACCCCCGCCAAATTACCTGATCCTTCAAATTTGGAAAGCGGACTCTGGGCTTCAATAACCAGAACTGACCTGTGGATAGTATAAAAATTTGTAGGTAAAGCAGATGGTAAAACGAAACCAGCGTACCTCCACTAGCCACCAGAGGGGAAGAAAACAGTACCTGAAGAGATGGTACCCTTGGTGACTGCTTGGGAGGTGCCTAGGTAACGGGAACCTAAAGGAGCAAAATACACATACACAAACCATATGAACTGGGAACTTAACCTAAATAAATCATGTAACAATAACAAAAAGGGGTTAGTCACATAATCCCCCTTATTTGAGTGTAACCCTAAATTACCCTAGCCATAAAATATACTCTCCTAAATATATAACATGCAGATACACAGAAACCAGCATAGTGAAAACACATCAAACACGTAGACAAGTTGGAATGTACATAGTGAGTGACATGAAGTGAGACCCTGTAAGGATATCATGGGGCAGAAGGGCATATAGGGGGTTAAAAGGAATATCATGGGACAGAGTGGCAAATAGGGGGTATAAGGCATTTCTGGGGGCAGAGTGGCAAGCCTGAGGGCAGATGTGCATAACTGGGGGGGGGGGCAGGTTGGCAAATAAAAGGAAATAAAAAAATATATATTTTTCTCAATCATAGCTTTTATTAAATATGAAAAAATAGTTTACAGGAATGAATATTTACTGGTAAAACTTTTCCTATAGAGTAGTCTTATATTCAGGCTTTTTGTTTTTTTCCTAAATTAATATTTAGATTTTGGGGGTTCGTCTTATAATCAGGGTCGTCTTATAATCGAGCAAATACGGTATGTTCGAAGTGCAAGTCATTGATTTCTTGGGCTATGTCCTTACCCCTACTAGTATCCAGATGGATCAAAAGAATGTCAACGCTATTCTTCACTAGCCTCCACCTACAGATCGGAAAGGAGTTCAGAGATTCATAGGATTTGCAAATTACTATCGTAAATTTATCAGAGATTTCTCCAAATTTGCTCAACCTATAACCGCTCTCACCTCAAAGAACTCCAAGTTCGTCTGGTCCAAGGCAGCACAGAAGGCTTTTGACTACCTTAAAGACAGATTCATCTCAGCTCCCATCCTTCAGATGCCTGATCCCCAAAACAGGACTACCAGGACTTTTAAAGTACACACTATTTTTTCTTTGTATACTTAGTCGAGTTGATTTTAACATAAGTTTACAAAATAAATGTGATTTTACTGCATACTGGGATCTCCAAACAGTTGCTGTGCTACAGCCAGGCCCGGACTGGCCATCGGGCACACCGGGCATTTGCCCGGTGGGCCGGGCCGCGGCAGGGCCGGATTGATTTAGGGGCTGATGGAGCTGCAGCTCCAAGCCCCTACCTTAAAATAGGCCCAGTCAGGACCGGACTGACTGGGCCTCTACGGCCGTCTATAACGCAGGGCAAAAGGGGCACCTGCCCCTTAACCCTGCAGCAGCTGCGACCGGGCCCGCCACTCTAGGGGGCCCGTGCAACCCCCACGATTAATTCCGCGGGGGCCCGCTACTTACTGGCTAGCCGAGGATGCCGGGGACGCAGGAATCCAAAAGAATCACGTGACGTACGTAACGTACGTCACATGACCCTGCTGCTCATCTGCTTCCTCCTGTGCAGAAGAACAGGTTGGTCTGCGAGCGCCGAGCGGCACGTACTCTTTAAATCTTCAGTTGTTCAGGTAAGGGCAGGCTGCATGAAGGAGTGTTTGAGATTGAGTGAGTGAATTAATGAGTATCTGTGAAGGAGTGAGTGAATGAATGTTTGTGAATGAGTATATGTAAATGAGTGTCTGAATGAGGGAATTAATGAGTATCAATGTATGAATATCTGAATGAGTGAATGGATTATCTGTGAATTAGTGAGTAAATATTTGTGAATTAATATGTGTGTGTGTGATAGCATGGATGTGTAAGGGGGGCAAAGATATCACAGGCAGGCTGTTTTGGTGGCAAAGATGCCACAGGCAGGCTGTTTTGGTGGCAAAGATGCCCGCCTGTGGCATCTTTGCCACCAAAACAGCCTTGTTTTGGTGGCAAAGATGCCACAGGCGGGCTGTTTTGGGGCCAAAGATGCCGCAGGCGGGCTGTTTTGGGGCCAAAGATGCCGCAGGCGGGCTGTTTTGGGGCCAAAGATGCCACAGGCGGGCTGTTATGGGGCCAAAGATGCCACAGGCGGGCTGTTATGGGGCCAAAGATGCCACAGGCGGGCTGTTTTGGGGCCAAAGACGCCACAGGCGGGCTGTTTTGGGGCCAAAGATGCCACAGGCGGGCTGTTTTGGGGCCAAAGATGCCACAGGCGGGCTGTTATGGGGCCAAAGATGCCACAGGCGGGCTGTTTTGGGGCCAAAGATGGCAAGTCCTATTCTTCCAATCTGGGTCCTAGGCAGGTCTGGGTGCCAGGTCTGATTTGATACTAAGGGGGGTGGCTGGCATAAATACACAATGTAGGGCTGGCTGACGGGGCAATACGCAAGGGTGTGGGGGCATTAATTCACAAGCGAGTGCTGGCTGGGGCATCAGTGCATCACATAAATCAATACTAAAGTGGGGCTGCTCTCTTGAGTGCATAAATACACGTGGGGGCTGGCAGCATCAATACACAAGAGAGCCAGCTGCGGCCATCACCTAAATCAAAGGGAAAGCGTCCGTGGAAACCCTCCGGATGCGGGTGTCAGTGTGGCAGAGCCTGTCCTGGTGTTTGTGTTTAGGTGTTGGTGTGGCAGAGCCTGTCCTTGTGTGTGTGTGTGTGTGTGTGTGTGTGTGTGTGTGTGTGTGTGTGTGTGTGTGTGTGTGTGTGACTGACTGGGTGGCAGAGCCTGTCCTGATGTGTATTTAGTCATCTGTTTTCTGGCTCTTTACTTTCTGTAGGATTAAATTGAACTATTTAATTATTACTTATCCAGAGATAAAACGCCCTCCTGAATTTGTCACTTCAGAGGTCAAAACATTCTAGGCCCAGCAAAAGTAAAGGTATTGTGTTATTTACTTTTATTTCAACCTGCGTATCTTATTAAAAAGGATTTGTGGCACTAGATTGTGGCTTCAGGGGTCCCGTGTATGATGACTTTTTTTAGTCACATTGCTCAGCCTAGAGGATTGGCTGAGCGCCGCAATTCAGTTGGCGTGGTCTGAGTTTCTTAGTTTGTGACTGGCTGCGAGAGAGGATCCAGGTCCCCTGCAGTGCTGCGGGGAATTTGGATTTTAGTGCGCAACTTCCACTACTTCACTTCCATCTGCCCCAACAGGGGTTAATATATCAACAGAAGAAAAACAGGGCAAATAAGCACCACTGGGTAAGCTTAGCCTGGAGTATTATCTTTATTTTTTTGCTTATTTGCCCCATGTTTCTTCTGTTGATATATTAACCCCTGGTGGGCAGATAGAATTTTTTCGGGATCTATTAATTATGTGCATTCTTTAATTTTTTTTAATTTTTTTTTGATTGCTGTAATATTTGATTTATTGCTTGTATTGTCCATATATTTATATATATTGATATTGTATTATGTATTATCAACTATTTTTTTTTGTCTATTTATTAAAGCATATATTTTCATACCTATTTTAGCGCTGTCAGTTTTTCTTATATCTGGGGGGCATAAGACATATCTGGGGGTATAAGGCATATCGGGGGTAAAAGGCATATCACGGGACAGAGTGTCATATAGGAGGTATAAGGGATATCAGGGGGCACAGTTGCATCTCTGGCATATAGGAGGGTATAAGGCATTCCTGGGGCAGTGTGTCAAGCTGGGGGCAGATGTGCATAACTGGGGGGCTGGTTGGCAAATAAAAAAAAATATAAACAAGAGGCATTTTTCTCATAGTTTTTACATTAACTAATATTTACTAGTAAAACTTTTTTTAGATCCCACGCACTTACGCTGCAGCCGGAAGGAGGTGTGGCTAGCAGCGGGCGTTGTCTGCGTCCATCGCGCAGACCTTCCCCGGCTGTCAGAGATCAGAGTTCCCCGCGCCGGTGCCAGTGCGGGGAACTCTGATCTCTGACAGCCGGGGAAGGTCTGAGCGATGGACGCAGACAACGCCCGCTGCTAGCCACACCTCCTTCCGGCTGCAGTGTAAGTGCGTGGGATCTACACGCTGCCCCGGCTACATGACAGGGAAGTCAGAAGCCCTGGTAAGTTGGGGGGGGGGGGCGGGGGAGTGTTAAATGGGGGCATAAGGCATTTCTGGAGGCAGAGTGCTCTGTGAAATGCCTTTCAACCCCCTTAATGCCACTCTGCCTCCAGAAATGCCTTTTTAACCCTCTATATGCCACTCTGCCTCCTGAATGCCTTAAACCTCCCTATATGCCACTCTTCCCCATAATATGCCTTTTAACCCTCTAAATGCCAGAGTGGCATATAGGGGTATAAGGAATTTCTGGAGGCAGAGTGGCACATAGGGGGTCAAAAGGTATATCATGGGGCACAGTGGCATATAGGGGGTTAAAAGGCATATCATGGGGCACAGTGGCATATAGGGGTAAAAGGCATTTCTGGGGCAGATGTGCATAACTGGGGGGCAGGTTGGAAACTAGAAGGAAATAAAACCAAAATATTTTTCTCAATCATAGCTTTTATTAAAAAAAAATAGTTTAGATGAATTAACATTTACTGGTAAAACTTTTTTCCTATAGGGTCGTATTATATTCAGGCTTTTTCTTTTTTTCCTAAATTAATATTCAGATTTGGGGGGTCGTCTTATAATCAGGGTCGTCTTATAATTGATATATATATTTATGTAATGCTAATTGATTATAGTGACAAAAGCATGCTGAAATATAACTAATAGACAACAAGAAATGGTATATTATATTTGTCAGAATTTGGTTTAACAATAAATAAATAAATAAATAAATAAAAATGGGCTGCTCAGTCTTAAATGCCCGGGCCTATTTTTTGTCCCAGTCCGGGCCTGGCTACAGCTGCTACCTGCTTTAAAGAAGAGTCTGCCTACCCTTTATTAGGCACAAGCCACAACACTCAGAGCCAGGTAATTTTATGGCTCGGAGCAAGGGAGGAAAAAACCACAGAGAGACGTTTAGCTGAAGTGCTGCCTTAAGGGCATAGTCGTATGATTTTCAGGAGCACTTTTTATTAAAGGCTTCGTTTAATAAGTGAGTACGCACTCTGTAGGATATATATACTATCTACTTCAATATACATACTGCACTATTATTTTTGTATTTCTGTTTTTTTCCATTACATGTTACCACCTAGCAACTACTTATAAAGGGTGAGATAAAAAAAATATTTTAGCGCTCCACACTTTTCTGGTGCGAAAGCACCAGAATATATATGTTTGGAGGTTGATGCCTCCGACACAGCTGTAGGAGCAGTACTATCTCAAAGGCAAGAATCTGACGGACAGCTGCATCCAGTGACTTATTTTTCCTGAACCCTCTCCCCAGCTGAGAGGAATTATTGTGTAGGAGAACAAGAATTGTTGGCGATTAAATTAGCCATTTGCTGGAAGGGGCGTTATACCCCATCACCGTGTTCTCCGACCACAAGAATTTAGAATATCTGCGCTCGGCCAAACGCCACACGTTTTCAACTTCATATTACCTACTGTCCGGGGTCTCGTAATACAAAGGCTGATTCGCTCTCCCGTATGTATGACGTTCCCAGCATGAAAACCTCCAAAACAGATACCATCTTATCTCCTACACAGTTTATTGCTATGACCCGCACCATCTGGGACTCAGTCCGACAGTATTCCACACGCAACCACCTGCCAGAAGTTCCAGGATTACAAAACCATCATGGTCTCTACAATCACCATGACCTCGTTTTTGTCCCTCCAGAGGTTTGCTTACAAGTCCTGCAGGCTTTTCACAATACACCCATCGCCGGACACGGAGGAATCGTACAGACTTTGGATTTGATCCAACGGTCCTTCCGGTGGCCTACACTAAGGGAAGGCGTTTTGTGTCGTCCTGCTCTACGTGCGCCCGTGCCAAAGAGATTCCCAAGCGTCCCACGGGTCTTTTACAGCCTCTTCCCGTCCCATCGAAACCATGGACAAGAATATCGATGGAGTTCATCACTGACCTCCCACCATCCAACCACTTTGCTACTTTACTGATGGTTGTTGATCGTTTCACAAAAATGACACACTTTATTCCTTACAGACATCTCCCATCCGCCTCCGAAACTGCTATGCTATTCGTCAATATTATTAGTCGTCTCATCTCCTCAGCAGCAGTAGAACTGAAGTTACCTGACTCCATGTCTGTTCATCCAGTGTTTCATGTGTCCCTACTCAAACCGTGGAAAACTAATCCTTTCCCAGGTCGCCTTCCGAACCCACCTCCTCCAGTTCTGGTAGATGATGTCACTGAATATGAAGTTGAAAAGATCCTAGACTCCAGGTATCATCATAGAAAATTGCAGTACCTTATCCGCTGGAAAGGGTACACGCCGGACGAAGATTCCTGGTAACCTGCCAACATTGTACATGCTCCAGACCTTCTCACGTCATTTCATAATCGACACCCTGATCAACCAGGTTCTGAGAGAGTCCGGGGACCGCTCGTTGGGAGGAGGATCTGTCAGGGTCTTCAACTCCGACCCCGTCAGGGTCCGCAACTCCGACTGAGTACTAAAAAGCTAAAGCTACTCACCCGAGTACCCGCCGCCCGCGGGTACTGAATCTCGCGACGCGTCTCTGGCTTCTTCCTCTTCTGCCAGTATGTCTACCAATAGGCGCGCTCTCTCTCAACAAACTTTATGCGTCCCCGAATGGGCCATCTTTAATGTGGGACAGAGGGTGTATGAAGGAGTATGCGTGATTGAGGGAATGAATGAGTATCTGTGAATGATTAGTATATGTGAATGAATATGAGTGCATGAATATATGAATGAGAATGAATGTTTGAGAATGACTGAATGAATGAATGTGTGTGTGTGGTTGCATGGATGTGTAAGTGGGGGAAAAGCATTGCACAGAGAGGCTGTTTGAGGCTAGGATGCCAAAGGCAGGTTGTCTTGGGGCAAAGGTGGCAAGTCCTATGCTTCCGAGCTGGGTGTGAATGCAATTGAGGTGCCAGGGCTGTCATGTTACTAAAGGGGGGCATTAATTCACAAGGGGGCAAAAACATAAAAATGACAAAGCAGCGTGGAAAATACTTTTTTTATTATTGTTGTAACCTGGTGTGTGTGTCTGGGTGTTTGTGTGGCAGAGCCTGTCCTGGTGTGTGTTTCTGGGTGTGTAAGGAATGCAGGTGAGGAGTCCGGTATGCAGGATATACCCAATACAGGAGGTGAAGGGTCTGATTCACTAAATTCAGCAAAGACCAGTAACGTAGGTCAGGGTCACAGAAGGCAGCATAGTCAAAGGATAATTTGGGGTTAACAACAGGAATCAATATCAAGATAAGGAAGAGCTCTATTAGGCACAATAACTGAGCACTGAGTTGTACTCAGTGCCGGTTTTTAAACCTGCTGCCAGGGGGAGACCCACCCCCGTGTGACCCCATCAGCGTGCGTTCCCTGCCGTCTCCATTTGGGGACGGATAAAGAGGAGAGGGAGTCGGAGCAGAAAGTGAAGAGGGAGCCGGAGCAACATCGTTGGACCCGGTACCCGCGGCTAGCGAGTACTCAGATAAGTCACTCTGTCGGGGTCTCGGCTGGGGATCCCGACAGTATCCCCTCCCAAGGGGAGGCCTCTGGATTCTCGAGGGGCCAGGGCGGTCAGGATGGTGATGATGGAAGGCAGAGATGAGATCAGGAGCGTGGACCTCGTTAGCTGGTTCCCAGGAGTCCTCATTGGGGTCATAGCCCCTCCAACGGATCAGGTGTCTTGTGGTGTCTTATGGAGTCCAGAATCTCTTTAACTTCATATTCCTCAATGTCCTTGAGAAGGACTGGAGCAGGAGGACTGGGATGTCGGTTAGGAAAAGGGTCCGTAGTCCATGGCTTCAGGAGGGAGACATGAAACACGGGATGAAGGGACATGGTGCTAGGTGGTTCCAATTCCACGGTCAAAGGGTTATAAGACGGGAGATGGGTGATAGGGCGGAGCAGCGGTACGGCGTTGGTAAGCAAATAATTTGTATCGCCGTTGAGTCCTTGTTAGCGTTTTACGTAGTAATTTTTATGTCTTGGTAAGGTTTTCAGATACTGATGGAACAGAGCTGGGAATAAGAGAGCCCGGAGGCATAGAGGGATGCTATCCGTAATTAGCGTAAAAGTCGATTGAATGATGGATGTGGTTGTTGTAAGCAAACTCTGCCAAGAGTAAGTAGTGGTCCCAATCATCTTGCAGGTAGGTGGTAAAATAACGCAAGTACTGTTCCAAGGTTTAGTTGGTGCGTTCAGTCTGGCCGTTACTCTGGGGGTGGAACGCTGTGGACAAGGACCGCTGTATGTGGAGTTGTTCGCAAAATGCCTTCCAAAAGCGAGAGGTGAACTGAGATCCCCGGTCTGATACAATATTCTCCGGCAGGCCATGGAGGCGGAAGATCTCTGTTATGAAAAGAGTAGCTGTCTCAGTGGCTGAAGGGAGGTGATTGATGGGAAGAAAGTGTGCCATCTTGGTGAAGCAGTCTACCACCACCATTAAAGTGGTTTGGCGGTTGGCAGGAGGAGGGTTGGTAATGAAGTCCACGGAGATATCTGTCCATGGTCTTGAAGGAATTGGAAGGTGGTTGCAGAGGCCGGCAGGCTTTTTGTGGATCTCCTTGGACCAGGCACAAGGAATACAGGAGGACACGAAGGCTGTGACATTGTCTCTTAATTTGGGCCACCAGAAGGACCGTTGAATCATGTCAAGAGTTTGTTTTATACCACCATGACCCGCAGCAGGGGTGTCAAGGAACGTTTACAGTATCGGAAGATGGTCCTCTGGAGAAACATAAATATGGCCATCATGGTAATAGTATCTTTGTTACTGTAACCCTGGAATATCGGGGGGAGTAGTCTTATTTGAATGCTTACGTAGAGAGTCCTATAAGGATTGCGTCATGGCTAGAAAATGACTGGGGGAGAGAATTGTGTCCCGATCAGAAAAGGACGATGAAGGTTCATACATCCTGGAAAGTGAATCTGCTTTAGTATTACGTGATCCAGGACGGTAAGTGATGTGGAGTGGGAACCGCGTAAAGAACAGGGACCGCCTTACCCACCGGGGTTGAAGGTGTTTAGCCGAACACAAATATTCTAGATTCTTGTGGTCGGTAAAGACGGTGATAGGGTGAAGAGCGCCTTCGAGCAAGTGTCGCCATTCCTCCAGCACAAGTTTTATTGCCAGCAATTCGCATTCGCCTATGCAGCAATTCCTTTGAGGGTCCTGGAGAAATAAGCCACGGGGTGCAGTTGGTCATCAAAGTCTTGTCCAACGTGTATGGTTTCTGTGGAACAGGCAGTCTAAAGTCTGAACTTATTCTTCATTCCAGCAGAACTTGTGTTTCATTGAAGTGAGGTCGGTGATGGCTTGGATGATCTGAGAGAAATTGCGTACAAACTTACGACAGAAGTTTGCAAAGCCCACGAATCTCAATACTAGTAGGGGATAGGATCTATCTCAGAAATTCAATAGTCTGCACCTCAAACACGCACTTCTCCAATTTGGCGTAGAGACCGTTCTGTCTCAATGGTGTAAGGACTTGGTACACATGTTCTTGATGTATGTCTAATTACGAGGAGAACACCAGAACGTCATCCAGGTACACAATGACGAAATGGTCCAGGATGTCATGGAAGATGTCATTAATGAAGTGCTAGAATGTGGCTGGGGAGTTGCATAGACCGAATGGCATAACTAAATACCCAAAATAACCATAATGACACCGGAACGCCGTCTTCCATTCGTCTCCCTTTCATATTCGTATCAAGTTGTAAGCTCAACGTAAATCAAGTTTACTTAATATGTTGGCTGAGCGTACGTCTTCCAATAGCTCCAGGATGAGCGGTAACGGAAAAAGCCTGAATACTATATGAATTCACATGTAAACTATTTTTTCATATTTAATAAAGACTATGATAGAGAAAAATGCATTTTTTGTTTTTATTTTCTTTTATTTGCCAACCTGCCCCCAGTTATGCACATCTGCTCCCCAGATATGCCCTATACCTCCTTATATGTCACTCTGCCTCCCTGATATTCCTTTTTAACCCCCTGATAATCCCCTGGGGGTTGCAGATGCCCATCGGAGAGGATGATACAGGTCCCCTGCAGCGCTGCTGGGAATCTGAATCTTAGTCTTGTAGTCAGACCTCTATTTGAGGTCTGATTAGAAGACGACCTCGGACATAAGACCATGGTTAACCTTGTCTTATAATCGAGAAAATATGGTAATAACAGCGAGCGCCGTCAGGACCCCAGGACCAAGAGGAGGACAGGGATAAGAAGGAGGTGGGAAAGGAGAGGGGAGGAAGGGAGGCACGAAAAAGAAAAAAAAAGAGGGGAAGACTAACATCCACAATATATAAACCAAGAGGAAATAACCAACATAGGGAGTAAAAGGAAGGGAAAAGAAGTAAAAAGGAAAAAGCGGGAAAGAGATGAAGAACCCAGAGCTCCCGATAGCCCGGCGAACAGGAGAGTGCCGAGAGAGGCAGCTAGAGACCGCTATTCCAGGAGATGGAGAATAAGGGGCCCAGAGACAGACTCCAGCAAGTGGAGCCATGTAGCCCAGTACTTATCATCTGCTGTGACCGCTAACAAAGCCATTTCCTAAAACACCCGTATCTGCTCTACCCGGAGGACCCAGTCCTTGAGAGTGGGTGGGGCAGGGTCGCCCCATCGTAGGGGAATCAAGGCTTTTGCCGCTGGCAGTAGGTGGCAGAGTACCGACTTCCGAAACCAAGACATCAAGTAGGACGTATGGTGAAGAAGGTACAATTCTGGCGTAAATGGGACGACCCTATGCGTGAAGTTCTGCAGCTGTGAATGAACTGATGTCCAAAAGGGAACAATTTGCGGACAATGCTACCATAAATGAAGGAGGGAGTCCTGGGTGACATCACACCTCCAGCACCTATTGGGCACGTCTGGATGATAAGTAGAAGTGACAGATGGAGGACGGCACCAATTGGCCAGCAATCCCTATTATTCCTGGAGCAGCGATGGGTAAGGATGCAAACCTTCTCCCATTGTTCCGTGCATTTTATGCTCAATAGGAAAGATATTTTTCAATGGAACTTCTCAGTTAATGGGTTTCATTTCAATTCATTTTAAAAAAATTTAGAAAAATAATTTAAAAAAAGCAAAAAAAAAAAAAAAAAGATTTTTACTACATACTACCTTGAGCCATAATCTCCAGGCTGACATTCTACTTATACAAGAAAAAAGTTTGGTAAGGTGAAACCCTCTAAGATACAGTATCACATATACACCTTGTTCTTTTTGCTAACTCCGTTCATAAAGTGCTTAAATGGGTAGCAATCCTCTTACATAACATAAACATCGCTCTCTGCCCAAGTATAGGCAGAGTAGTGTTGGGCTTTTAGATATTTGGTGTATTCACCATACACCGATCAGTTATAACATTATGTTCACTAACAGGTGAATAACACTGATAAGCTTGTTATCATGGCACTTGTCAATGGGCGGGATATAATAGGGAGCAAGCAAACATTTCGTCCTTAAAATAGATGTGTTAGAAGCAGGAAAAATAGGCAAGCAGAAGGATCTGAGCGACTTTGACAAGGGCTAAATTGTTATGGCTAGACGCCTGGGTCAGAGCATCTCCAAAACTGCATCTATATGTTGCTGGTCTTTAGTGGTCTGTACCTATCAAAAGTGGTCCAAGGAAGGAAAAACAGTGAACCAGCAGCAGGGTCATGGATGGCCAAGCTCACTGATGCGTGTGGGGGCAAACGCTGGCTTGTGTGGTCAAATCCAGACAGGTTACTGTAGCTCAAATAGCTGAAAAAGTTAATGCTGGTTCTGAAAGAAACACACAGTGCATTGCAGTTTGTTGCATATGCTGCTGCATAGCTGCAGACCAGTCAGTGTGTCCATGCTAACCCCTGTCCACTGCCGGAAGTACCTCATGTGGATGTGTGTAAGCATCCAGAAAGAAAGCTGCAGGAGAGGTGAGATATATGTATGTGTGTTTGTAGATAGATAGATAGATAGATAGATAGACAGATAGATCTGTACGTGTGTGAGCATTCATGTGTAATTGTTTGTTTGTATGAGCATGGATGTGTTATTGTGTATGAGGGAGAGAGAGAGTTGGTTAAAATACCCTGCCTGTGACCTCATGGCACCAATGTATCTGCCATCTAGGGGGCCACAGAGCAATACAGATGTTGTGGTAAATGTGCTACCATCTACAGAAATGGTGACTGCAACTGGATATCAGGTCATATGAAAGCAAGAGCAACCAGTGAAGGGAAGTCTTGAAATCAGGTAACCATATGTATCAATCACCACACCATAACCTTAAAGAATATGGTATTTTTTTTATTATTATATATAATATTTAGATTATATGGCCTTGTCATCCTTAAAGTATTCTTCATCCTGGATAATACCAGATTTTAATGAGTTGGATTTTTTGGAACACAGGGGGAGGGCTTCTGACACTGGGGTAGTCACCATAAAACCCAGTAAAAAAATAAACACCCAAGGCAAAAGGTACTGAAACAAATCCATGGTTGTAGAAGTCCAAGACAGGAGACAGCGAGCAACAACAAAAAATAAGCCAGGATTGAAATTGAGTATCACACAGTAAAGTCATCAGCAGAGCAAGTGCTTAGTAATAGACTGCAGTAAACCTGAAACAAGGGCATCGGACCACACTGACTTGATGAGTGTGATGGGATTATATAGGGCTGCCCATCAGTTTGGGAATGGTTATAAGGCCATTTCCAAAAAATTTAAAACCCATCATTCAACAGTGAGAAAGAATACTCAAAAGTGGAAAACATTGTTGTCAATCTTCCCAGCAGTGGACTTCCCAGCAAATTCACCCCAAGGTCAAACCATGCAGTACTCAAAGAAATTGCAAAAAACCCAAGTTACTTCTCAGACTCTATAGACCTCAGCATGTGAAATGTTAATGTTCATGACAGTACAATTAGAAACAGACTGAACAAGTATGGCGTGTTTGGAAGAGTTGCCAGGAGAAAGGCGCTTCTTTTTAAAAAGAACATCACAGCACAGCTTAGGTTTGCGAAGTTGCATCTAAACAAACCACAAAACTTCTGGAACAATGTCATTACTTCTGTAATGCACAGTGCCACATTTGGCGAACACCAACCACAGCATAGCACAAACACCTCATACCAACTGTTAAGCACAGTGATGGACGGGTGATTATTTGGGGTTGTTTTGCAGCCACAAGAACTGGGAACCTTGCAGTCATTGACTTAGACTTTGAATTCCTCTGTATACCAAAGTATTGTATATGGCCCAGTCCAAGTCCAGACCTCAACCCAATTGAAATGCTGTGGAGGGACCTTAAGAGAGCTGTGCATATACAAACACCAGCAAACCTCAATGAACTGAAACAATGTTGTAAAGAAGAGTGGGGCAAAATTTCTCCACAACAATGACTTATAAAGTCATACTGAAAATAATAAGTAACAGGGGTTGTTTTTATATCATTGTGTTAAAAGTAAAGAACATAATAATTTTTTTTTAATTAATATTGGAATAAGAGATTCAACTACATATTTTTCTTCGGCATAGCCTAAACCTGACCTGAGGTGGAATCCTTAATGCCAAGCACCAGGATATGATTACGCAATCTGCCTATGAAGGACCTGTGCCACCTGGGAAAAATATGCTATGGAGGCTGTGCAAGCTAGGCCTCCATCGTGTAAATGGGCTAGTGGAAAAGATCATCTTGTATCTGGTCCATTGATCAGTATTTCATCTAGGTGTCTGATCGCCCTCCATCGTGTAAATGGGCTAGTGGAAAAGATCATCTTGTATCTGGTCCATTGATCAGTATTTCATCTAGGTGTCTGATCGTCCAAGACCACGATCTGCCCCTGATTTGTTAACAAAAGCATTGGTACCCCCACTGACCAGACACCCAGAAAAGGTCACTAATGTGAATAGAGCCCATATGTGGCTAAGACTGGTATCCATCCATAAAGATACACTTTTACACATTGCATGTTTGTATATCTATAGCTAAGTAGTGTGTACGAGAATGCATCAAATTGCTAAGAAATTAGTGGTGCGCAGATCAATCTATTCAAGGCATGTTAACTCTTTCACAGCCTATGATCTAGATACAGCTCATGCTCAGCAATATTTTACAGCAAAGCACTGCTCAAAGTGTAAATGAATCATAACAGCTCAGTGTCAGATTGCTAATGTATTCAGTTAATATATCTCTTCACAATGTGGCCAAAAAGTGATACAGCCCTAATAAATCCCAGAACATCTGTGTCCTGTTGCCTGTGATGTCATCAGATTTATAACTGGAAAGATCATAACAAATGGCAGATAATAAGCATCATCCACACAGTCTGCCAAGTCTGTTGTTAAGGCATCTCAGAGGTAGAGATCTCTAAATATAAAACATAGGATTTGACAGCAGATAAGAACCACTTGGTTCCATCGAATCTGTCCATTTCTTTACTGCTTTAAAGATTCAAACCTATTCTGGTCCTTGGTCTTGTCTTAGATTCAGGATAGCCGTATATGTGAATGGTTGAATGTTGCGGCTAATTCAGGCTTATCTAGAATATTAAACGAATAGAATAGGTTATATGAATTTAACCTAATAAGTTAAAACTGAGTTTTTACGGTCTGGTGTCCTGGTGCCTAAGCAAGAATGACTGTGAGGAATGGACTGTGTATGAGTGTGTGTGGGAGTGTATGAGTTTGTGTATTGAGATGTATAGATGGTTGGGCTGTTTCCTTTTGGTTACCCACTTCCTGTTTCTCCCTGTTGGATTTTACCGACTTCCTGTTGTCAGTTGGTGGGAAGGTTTTGGATATTTAAATGGTGGCGAAGATGCACCACCAAAGAAAGTTGCCTCTTATGTTAAGAAGGATAATCCACAAGTGAAGCCTGCAGCTCTGCAAGCATAAATATGGAGATGGAAGAATATGTCCCCTAATCAAAAAAAGGCATAACGGATCTATGAAACACCATGTCTGTAAAAAATGATCTGCAAACTGACATTAAAAATGGTCTGTCCTCACTTACCACGATGTACAACAACTAGATGCACGCACGGAATCCCTTGAACAGCACCACAAAAATATGGCGGCTGAGCAGTTGGTGGATGTAGACTTCATCTATGACAAATATAGATCTCTTCAAGAACACAAAAAAGGTCTGGACAACTGATCGTGACACTGCAACATTCAGATAAGAACCATCCCAGGGTCCCTACACCCCGATGAACATCATGCGCTAAGGGCGAAGCCTGACAGACCTTCTGATGTAGTACTTCTCTACGAGGGACGTTATCATGAAAGCGGTGAGGGATGGCCCTTCTTAATAGATGGTATCAAACCAAAATTCTATACAGGTTTTGTGCCTTCCGCCATGCTTAAGAACCATGAACCGATCTGCTGCAACAACATGGCGTAAGGTACTGCTGGGGCTTTCCCTTTTGTTTAATAGTGGAACGAGAGGGCCCTACTTGTCTGAATCTATTGCCACCTCAACAGAGAGAGCAGGGTTGGAGCAACCCAAGGCAATTCTCAACAAAAGATCCACCCATGGGGACACCATGCTAAGCCACCACAATGTACACTTGCATACAGCTTTCTACCATTGGGATTCTGATAATCAGTATAAATGATACATGATACATAACATGCCTGAGCTTTGAACTTACCTTATTTCCCCTAACCAGCAAAGCCAATGGGATACACAGGGAAGAAGGGTAATAGAATTTGTTTTTTTACGATTTTCCTCTGAATTAAGGGCACACAAGGAAATCAAAGAACTCATAACATCACTCTCCTAACACTTATGCCTTGAAGATTACAGGGGAAGGGGAGTCTACCATCTCAAATTTGCATCTGCACTAGCTAGACTTCAGAGTTGGAGCCCAATGAACCAACACCACTCTCCTAAAGTCATGACACTTGAGCCAAGATGAACACAGGGTGAACAAGAGTCTGCCGTCTACTAATTTGCACCCACTCTGGCTAGACTTTGGAAATGGAGCTCAATGAATCGATACAAACCTAGGTCTAAACAACTGTAGTCAACACTTGCTCCATGGACTAAGATGGACATCTCTATGTATCTCAGAGGAAATCAAACTTCTGTAATCGGAGTTAAAAAAAAAATGTCTTCTCTTTTCACTTTGAATATGATGTCATAATGTCGTTGGTGGAAAGAACCATCTTGCCTCTCAGATGCCCTGTAAATCCAGTGTAATCTCTGGATCCTCAAATAGAATTCTATTTTTAAGCCTTGTGCTTATCCAGAATAGTCACCAGTTCCATCTGGGCCACTCAGCTAAACATCTACAGCCTGGCTCTCTGAGCCTTGGCTCTTGGGCCCTATTTTCAAGTGGCCCTGTTTCTAAGTGGCAAGCAGGAGTTAACACCTGGAGTTATTTCATAATACTCCCACCAGGAATGCCCTGCTAACACCTCATCTCTTTTTTATTGGCACCATGTGTAGGGTTATCTGTTTTCCGCTCTAGTCCCTCCTTTGTAGATACTATCTCCCCACCCCTTTTAGATCTAATTTGTAAGTGTTAAACTCCAGCTGATAGACTGCCTGTCTCCAGGTGCAGTACTAATTGATTACATTCAGTTCAATCTGTGCCACTCAGCTATAAACATCTACAGCCTGGCTCTCTGTGCCTTGGCTTTTGGGCCCTATTTTCCAGTGGTCCTGTTTCTAAGTGGCAAGCAGGGGTTAACACCTGGAGTTAGAAACAGGAGGGAGGAACTGCAAACACTAACAGGTAACCCACACAGATAAAATATGCTCAAACTGTCTATCTTGCTCCTTCTCATCACCTCTCTGCTAAAACTAATCACCATATCCTATTGCACCGAGCCCCATAATGATCCCCACACCATTCTTATCTCATCCTCCCTCCTCCCATCATCTATGCTCGGTTCGCATGATCTCCTATGTTTCCTTAGAAACCTTTCCCCTTTTACTTCTACCTCTACCAAAACCACCCGCTCCTTTAAGTCCTACTCCCACATTCTCTCACTCCTACTACTGCTTGATGCCAGCGACATCAATCCAAACCCTGTCCCCTAACAATCCCCACCCTTTCTTGCTCACCTTCCCACAGAAAACACAGGTCCTGCACTACCAAGTATCTCACTACCATTAAACAACAGCTCTCATCCCCATTCTTTTCCTGTGCCCTCTGGAATACTCGCTCGGTCTGTAACAAACTCACAGCCGTGCACAACCTATTTGTCACAAACTCTTTCAACCTCCTAGCTATTACTGAAACCTGGCTTTCCTCCACAGACACTGCTTCCATTGCTGCTCTCACATGGCCTCCACTTTAGCCACACTCCTAGGCCAGGCGAGACACATGGAGGCGGTGTTGGAATCCTGCTCTCCCCCTCCTGTTCCTATCAACACTTGCCTCCCCTTCCCACTCCATACGCCTGTTTTCCCCTCTCTCTCTAAGAGTTCCTGGACAACTTTGCCGCCTGGCTGTCCCACTTACTCTCTCCAAACATCCCAACCATAATACTCGGCAATTTCAATATCCCCATCGATAACCCACAATCCCCTGCTACCACTAAACTTCTTTCTCTCACATCCTCATTTGGTCTCCTACAATCTTCTTTAACCCCTACTCACTGTTATGGACACTGTATCGACCTGGTATTTTCTAATCTCTGCTCCATATCAGAGTTCACCTGTCGCCCCTTCCCCATTTCCAATCACTACCTCCTCACCTACAATCTCACACTAACACCCAAACCTGCTTCCCCTCCTCCATGCCTCCGCACCTGTAGAAATCTGCACAATGTTGACCCCCTCCAATTTTCTAGCCTAATTCAACTTGGCATTTTCCAGACTTCTACGATAACCTGCCCTGACCTTGCCATAGCACACTACAACAACACTCTTTCAACTGCACTTGACACACTTGCTCCCCCTCAACTTCGCAAAGCTCCACGTCATCAGCTTCAGCCCTGGCACTCAAGGCAGACGCTCTATTAACAAAAATGCTTCTGCACTGCTGAGCATGTCTGGAGGAAATCTCGCCCCGAAGCTGACTACATCCACTACAACTTCATTCTCCACATCTGCTCTTCAGCTAGCTAAAGAAGCATACTTTTCTTCCCTCATTTCATCTCTTTCCTCCAACCCCAAACAACTTTTCTCCACCTTCCACTCTCTCCTCACCCCACCCACACCGCCTCCCTCATCTGCCTTTAGCGTGCACCCTACCACAGTGGACGAAGTTCAAACTCTACGGTCTTCCTCACGCCTCACTACATGCCCTCTAGACCTCATCCCATCATACCTACTTCCATCACTCTCCTCTAGCCTTACTCCTGCCCTCACTCACATCTTCAACTCCTCACTCTCTTCTGGTATATTCCTATCCCCACTCAAACATGCACAGGTCACTCCCATCCTCAAGAAGCCCTACCTTGATCCAAATTCCCCTACTAACTACCGCCCCATATCACTACTTCCAATAACATCTAAACTAAACTAAAACCCCCTACAATCTGGTTTCCGCCCACAGCACTCGACTGAAACCGCTTTCCCCAAGGTCACTAACGACATTCTGTCTGCTAGAAACAACGGCCACTACTCTATCCTAATCTTACTCGACCTCTCTGCTGCTTTCGACACAGTCGACCACCCTTCCTCCTACAGACTCTCAACTCTCTAGGTCTCCGAGACACTGCTCTCTGCTGGATTAACTCGTATCTTTCCAACAGATCCTTCTCTGTGTCTTTTGCTGGTGACTCCTCCTCCTCAATGCCTTTGTCTGTTGGAGTACCTCAGGGTTCTGTCCTGGGTCCTCTACTATTCTCCATCTACACTTCCTCACTTGGAAAACTTATCGACAGCTTTGGCTTCAAATACCACCTCTATGCAGACGACACACAAATCTATCTCTCCACCCCCAATCTCTCTGCATATGTCCTCTCTGAGATCAGCAGCTGCCTATCTGGCATCTCTTCCTGGAAGGCCTCTCACTACCTCAAAATAAATATGTCTAAGACCGAGCTCCTTCTAATCCCACCCTCTAACTCTATTCCCCCTTCTGAACTTTCCATCACTGTCGACGGTACCACTATCTCTCCTTCACCACAAGTCCGTTGCCTCGGAGTGACTCGACTCAAACTTATCTTTTATTCCTCACATCAAATCACTCTCTAAATCCTGCTACAACCAACTGCGCAACATTTCCAAAATTCATCCATTCCTGACTGCCAGCACCGCTAAACAACTAATCCACTCCCTTGTAATCTCCCATCTAGACTACTGTAACAACCTACTTACTGGCCTCCCTCTCTCCCGACTATCCCCCCTCCAGTCTGTCCTCAATGCCTCTGCCAGACTTATCTATCTCACCCGATGCTCTGCATCTTCCGCACCGCTCTGCGAGTCCCTCCACTTGCTCCCCATCCATAGCAGAATTAAATTCAAATTACTCACTCTATCCTACAAAGCTCTCACTAACGGCGCTCCCCCTACCTATCCTCCCTCATCAGCAAATATACTCCAGCCCGCCCTCTAAGATCCAACAATGACCTGCTCCTCGCATCTTCACTTATCACCTTCGCCCACGCCTGCCTACAGGACTTCTCTCACGCAGCACCAACCATCTGGAACTGTCTTCCCCGTGCTGTCCGAGTCTTACCAACTCTACCCTCCTTCAAACGCTCACTAAAAACTTTTCTCTGCGGAATCTGTCGGAGCTTTAGAAATAAAGAATAATAATAATAATAATACTATATTTTTATTGGTTGATTGTTATCATACTCTGGGAACCCGGATTCCCTGCCAGCATCCTCTTCTTCTCCCCGGCAGGGTACATGTATCCGCTCGCAGTGGTGCGAGGCAACCGCACTGCCGCCTCATGAATACTTATAAGACGGACCGCCTCATGGATTCCGCAGCGTTGTTATGGTGACGGAAGATGTGGTTACATTCCTGATGCTCAGGATCACCCCCGGGTTATTTAAAGCTGTCTCGCCCTTATGCTGGTGCTCAGTTATGCTCCCTAATGGATGTTCTTGCTTCTCAGCATTCTTCTGAGCATTTCCCGTGTACCTGATTTGTTCCGTGACTTGACCCCGGCTTGTTATACGACCAATCTCTGGCATCGTCAGGGCCTCCCCCATGAACGTCCTTTCTAGCGGAAGGATAAATCATGTTGTACTATCGCCCGATATCAATACAGATGTAAAGCTGTTTGCTAAAATTCTATCTACCAGGCTGGCTTCCTATTACCTCAATTAATAAATCCTGATCAGGTAGGTTTATCCCCAGGAGAGAGGCCCCAGATTACATAAAACGAGCCCTGAATCTGATACACCACTCCCAGTTGACTCGGTCCACAGCTCTTCTTTTGCTAGACACTGAGAAGGTGTTTGACCAGATCAACTGGGAGTATATATGTGTAATTCTTGGGTTCCTTGGTCTATCGGGTGCCATCGTTGAGGGCATTTGAGGGCTATGCTGTTTCCTCTCCATTCCCAATCAGGAACGGTACGAGGCTTTCGCATCTTCTCTTGCCCTATGCATTGACACATTGCAGACACAATTCAGCTTAAACAAAACATTAAAGGCATGGAGGTGGGAAGTTTGTATTATATACTGAGTTTATGCACAGATGATATTTTGCTCTCCCTCACTAATTATCACCCAATGTTACAAAAACACAAAAGTTATTTAGCTCTCACTTTTGGGCCGAATTTCTAGTATTAAAATGATGCTCCGTTCCCCTACTTCAGGGGTGTCCAACCTGCGGCCCTCCAGCTGCTGCAGGACTACATCTCCCATACTCCTCAGCTAGCCCCTTAGCTAAAAGAGCATTACGGGAGATGCAGTCCTGCAGCAGCTGGAGGGCCGCAGGTTGGACACCCCTGCCTTACTTAGTCTGCACTCTTCCCATACCACTGTCTGGATTGCATCTGCCTGAATGGAAAGCACAGATGCGAATGTTTCCAACTATACTCACCACTCCACCTTGAAGGCTTTGCCACACCACACCTTCTTACATATGTTCATGCTTTGCAACTCATCCAACATTCTCAACTACATTCAAAATGTAACATACCCACACTGTTTGGTAGGCCTCATATTATACATTTGTATTATTTGAGCCTGAGACTAGCTTAGCACACCGACATTTTTTATTTTCCCTGTTTGCACATCTATATGTATGAAAGAAAACAGAGCAGAGGCAACTGCATAGTGCTGCTTACAGTGGATTTCATCCTTTACATAAATAATACTGCATCCAAAATGCCACTTTTAGCTACAAGATATACCCTATAGGCCCGAATATAGGCCGCACTCCCCCCCCACTTTAGGTCTTTAAAGTGGGGGTGCAGCCTATATTCGGGGTTTAGCGCAGGGATGCGCAGTTCATACCACCCGATGCCCAGGAAAAGTGGTTCCGGGCGCCGGGCAGGTGTTTCTTTTCAGTTAGCCCTGCTGCGGCTAAGCAGCAGGGTTAGGCTCCAGATCCCAAGAGACCTGGATCTTCCTCTCCGACAGCCATGGACGTCTGCGCGATGCGCTTAGGCAACCTCCGCCAGGGCTTCTATGGTGGAGCACCGGCGTGGCATAACCTTATGGTGCTCTACCATAGAAGCCCCGGCGGAAGTGCCGGCAGCGGAGGTTATCTACGCGTATCGCGCCGACGTTCACCGGCTGCGGCGATGCACGTAGACAACCTCCGCTGCCGGCACTTCCGCCGGTGCTTCTCCGTCATAGAATCCCGGCAGCGGAAGGTTGTCTGTTTGCATCACACAGACAAAAGAATGGTATTGGTTGTGCAACCCACCAACAGTGAGCGGAGCGACAGAGATAAATATAAACGTAACTCACCCTCACCCCAATGGGTTATGCAGAATAAATGACATGAAAAAATGACAAGAAAAAAATTATAATAATAGTGCACTCTGTATGATAAAATATAGCACATTTTTTAAAAAAAATGTATAAAAAAACTCACATTCTGATGATTCAGACAAAGACTGACTCAAATCATCAATGCCTGGTGTGATTAGGGATCACACACCCAACTGTATTTGAATGGAGATATCTACAAATGGATAAAATCACATAGAGCAGTATTGCAACACATCCAAAATGGACCAGAAAAAGGTGGCTACAGTTAACGTCTCACCTTGCCTACAACCTGTAACCTGGCTCCAGGGATAAAGAACACTGTACTGACTTAGGGCAGTACTCCCCATTTAAGGTGATGGACAGCAGAGTGGATCCAGCAGAGTGTATGGAGTATATGTATATAAATATAATATAAAAGGTGATGTAAAATGTAGAATAAATACTTTATTAAATAAATTATAACACTATCATAAAATATACTCTATTTAAGTGTCTCTGTGAATCCTCCGATACGTGTTTCGCCCGTAGGATTCCTCAAGTCGGTTTGCTCATCACACAGACGTCCACCAGCCAGCGACACTAGACTCCAGGGAGTCTGCGGCTGAATTGGTAAGTTCAGGGGGGGAGAGTGGCACTTCTAGGAAGCAGAGTGGCATATCAGGGGGCAGAGTGGCACTTCTAGGGGGCATAAAGCATATTAGGGACAGAGTGGCATATCTGGGGTCAGAGGGGCATATCTATAAGTAAGGTGCATTATGAATTAAGGGGGGACCTTAAAATGGCTATTGGTTTTCTGTTTGTATATAACATATGCTGACAAACTGTATAATAAATACCAAAAATGTTAAAATACATGTATTACTGTTCATTAGATAAGATACTGTTTTAGGTAAATAATGTTTTATTTATTTTAATGACACAGAAGGGGTACAACAATACAGGGTGATACAGAAATCACATACAGTGGGGCAAAAAAGTATTTAGTCAGCCACCAACTGTGCAAGTTCTCCCACCTAAAAGGATGAGAGAGGCCTGTAATTTTCACCATAGGTACACTTCAACTATGAGAGACAGAATGGGGGAAAAGAATACAAGAAATCACATTGTAGGATTTCTAATGAATTCATTGGTAAATTCCTCGGTAAAATAAGTATTTGGTCACCTGCAAACAAGCAAGATATCTGGCTCTCACAGACCTGTAACATCTTCTTTAAGAGTCTCCTCTGTCCTCCACTCGTTACCTGTATTAATGGCACCCGTTTGAACTTGTTATCAGTATAAAAGACACCTGTCCACAACCTCAAACAGTCACACTCCAAACTCCACTATGGCCAAGACCAAAGAGCTGTCGAAGGACACCAGAAACAAAATTGTAGACCTGTACCAGGCTGGGAAGACTGAATCTGCAATAGGCAAGCAGCTTGGTGTGAAGAAATCAACTGTGGGAGCAATTATTCGAAAATGGAAGACATACAGGACCACTGATAATCTCCCTCGATCTGGGGCTCCACGCAAGATCTCACCCCGTGGTGTCAAAATGATCACAAGAACGGTGAGCAAAAATCCCAGAACCACACAGGGGACCTAGTGAATGACCAGCAGAGAGCTGGGACCAAAGTAACAAAGGCTACCATCAGTAACACACTACCACACTACACTACCAGGGACTCAAATCATGCAGTGCCAGACGTGTCCCCCTGCTTAAGCCAATACATGTCCAGGCCCGTCTGAAGTTTGCTAGAGAGCATTTGGATGATCCAGAAGAGGATTGGGCGAATGTCATATGGTCAGATGAAACCAAGATAGAACTTTTTGGTAGAAACTCAACTCATCGTGTTTGGAGGAGAAAGAATGCTGAGTTGCATCCAAAGAACACCATACCTACGGTGAAGCATGGGGGTGGAAACATCATGCTTTGGGGCTGTTTTTCTGCAAAGGGACCAGGACGACTGATCCGTGTAAAGGAAAGAATGAATGGGGCCATGTATCGTGAGATTTTGAGTGAAAACCTCCTTCCATCAGCAAGGGCATTGAAGATGAAACGTGGCTGGGTCTTTCAGCATGACAATGATCCCAAACACACCGCCCGGGCAACGAAGGAGTGGCTTTGTAAGAAGCATTGCAAGGTCCTGGAGTAGCTTAGCCAGTCTCCAGATCTCAACCCCATAGAAAGCCTTTGAAGGGAGTTGAAAGTCCGTGTTGCCCAGCGACAGCCCCAAAACATCACTGCTCTAGAGGAGATCTGCATGGAGGAATGGTCCAAAATACCAGCAACAGTGTGTGAAAACCTTGTGAAGACTTACAGAAAACATTTGACCTCTGTCATTGCCAACAAAGGGTATATAACAAAGTATTGATATGAACTTTTGTTATTGACCAAATACTTATTTTCCACCATAATTTGCAAATAAATTCTTTAAAAAGTCAGACAATGTGATTTATGGACTTTGTTGTCTCATTCTGTCTCTCATAGTTTAAGTATACCTATGGTGAAAATTACAGGCCTCTCTCATCTTTGCACAATTGGTGGCTGACTAAATACTTTTTTGCCCCACTGTAAATGAGAAAGATCAAATAAGTGTTGTCACATAAAATCAACCACATCATCAACGACCAGCCAATGTGGTGTAGAATCATACATGGAAAATCAAAAAAGGTGACACGAGAGATCAATCACATCGACATCCACAGGATAATATAGACAGGGGGGTATTTGGCACCTGGGGCATATCTTGTATGTGCCACCCCCCCACACATACACTTTAAAACTGCATAGCTTCTAATATTGACGGGTGTACAACATAACTGTTATCGTTATATACTGAAGCAGACATTGACGGGTGTACAGCATTATACCTATCACTATATACTGAGGCAGACATTGACGGTGATACAGCATAACTGTTATCATTACATACCGAGGCAAACATTGACGGTGGTATAGGATTACTGTTATCATTATATACTGAGGCAGACATTGACAGTGGTACAGGATAACTTATTATACACTGAGGCACGCACAGACGGTGGTACAGCATATCATACAGGCAAACACTGACAGGGCTTTCCTACCTTTTTTCTGTCACTTTTCCTCCTCCTCTTCGTTCTTCCTTCAGTGTTGTGCGCCGGAATCATGCATTAACAGACCTCCCGATGCCTTGATTGACTTTAAGCCAGTTAGAAGGAGATCCTTGATCTCCCCAACTGAGCCGGCTCCTCCTGCTGCGGAAATTTCTGTCCATCTCTGGAGGGGTGCTGGCGTGGTGGCACCCCCCTGATGAGTGGCACCCGGTGCGGACCGCAAACCCCCCCCCGCTAGGTACGCTACTGAATGTAGATGATACACATCACATAAATGCAGTCACATCGACAGCATAGGGCAGGGGCGTCCAAGTTTTTTCTGCAGTGGGCCACTTCATCAGAATTGTTTACGTACGCGGGCCGCACTCATTTTTCACTGTGAGAAAATATGGCCTTTAATAACATATGCAGATTAAAATAAATTAAATGACACAAAACCTTTACTTTTCCTCTCACTGATTTCTGGGCCTAGAAAGTTTTGTGACTACAAATGCAGGATTCTGTATAAGTAAAAATAAAATAGTTCTATTTATTTTAGCGATGCACTAAAATGAAAATTCTGGACCAAAACCGAAAATTCAGGGTTCACTTAGCCGAAACTGAAAATGACACCCCACACACTTTTAATAAAAGTAAGTTACACACCAAAATTGTACAAAAAATTATATATTATGATTGTTAACAGCAATCTCAGGCATACCCAGATTCCAGCATGTACTGGTTGGCTGGGCATTGTATTTTTTTGTCCAATTTTAGTGTGTAACCATGCTTTTATTAAAAGTAACACACCACAATTGGACAAAAAAAAAATCAACAATATGACTTGGCATGATAGGAGTCTGATTGTTAACAGCAAACACACTCTTTTTATACCCAGGCAACCAGTAAATGCTGGAACCTAGGCATGATGGGACTGTGATTGCTGTTAGCAATCACACTCCTATCATCCCAAGTCAGCCAGTACATGCTGGAACAGGGTGGCTATAAGTGCAGACCCCATACTGCTGGCAGCTAGTCAGGTTTCAGCATGTACTGGCTGACTTGGCATGATAGGAGTGTGATTGCTAACAGCAAACACACTCTTTTTATACCCAGCCAACCAGTAAATGCTGGAACCTAGGCATGATGGGACTGTGATTGCTGTTAGCAGATTGCTGTTAGCTGTTAGCAATCACACTCCTATCATCCCATGTCAGCCAGTACATGCTGGAACAGGGTGGCTGTAAGTGCGGACCCCATACTGCTGGCAGCATCAATACACAAGGGGGACAGTAGCCAGGTTTCAGCATGTAATGGCTGACTTGGCATGATAGGAGTGGGATTGTTAACAGCAATCACAGTCCCATCATGCCTAGGTTCCAGCACTTACACATCCATGCTATCACACACACATAAATTTATTCATTCACAGATTCATTCCCTCAATCAGGCATACTCATTCAAACACACTCCCCCACCCCCTTACCTGCACTACAGCTCTCTCAATGCCGATCACAGACTTCAGCAGGGGGCGCAGCCTCCCTCGTTCTCCCCACAGAGGAGGCAGGACTCTTGTGATCCTGGCTGCCGATCTCACGCGGGCCGCACCTCGAGGTCCCGCGGGCCGCATTTGGCCCACGGGCCGCATGTTGGACGCCCCTGGCATAGGGTATATCAGAACAACACGAGCACGAAAAGTAAATTAAAAGGAGAGTCCACCGCCCTCCCGGGCCACGGTCAGAAAAAAAAAAAGGGGGGATGCAGAAGCAAAAGAGGGAGGGAGAGGTATGGAAAGTGAAGAGACTCAAGAGTAGAAAAAGAAAATGGAGAAGCAGGAAGGAAGGGAAAGCAAGAGTAGAGAGAGAAGGAAAAACAAACATGGATGTGGAAAACCACACACAGCTGGAGAGAAAGAGACTAAAGCCAGGATCGGCTAATCCACTCTACTTCAGGAGCGCAGCCGGTGTCTTGGACGACAGAAATGATATCCAGCACACCCAGACCCCCGTGTATGCCTCAATCCTGTCAGATGAGCTTCCGTACGTTTCCAATATAAGGGGATCAGGGAACGGGCAGCATTGAGAACAGAGCGCTTCATGAATGACAGAGATCTGTCTGAGTGAAGCATAAGGCAAAAACCAGGAGTATGTGAAACCTCTTGATCAGACACCTCATCTATACTGCGTAAGACACCCCTCCAAAAATGCTGGATCCTCTCGCAGCTCTACCAGATATGCAGGAATGAGCCAATCTCCTCGCCTCACCTCCAACAGGTCAGATCACTCTCTGGAAAAATCCTGCTAATAGAAACCGGTGTTCTATACTACATGGAAGTTGATATGTAGTTGAAACCCCAACCTTGTGGTATCTTCTCTTAAAATACTGTTTTACCATTCCACTAATGTGTATTTTTTTTTTTAAATATATTTTTTTCTTTAAAATAGCACCAAACTTTAAGGGTGCAGCCCTTTTGTCTAGCCTTCTGTTGAGACCTTGTAACTTAATGCATCCCCTGTACAAAGTTTGCCATGCACCTGCTTCATTTATGAAACCTTATAGCTATATATTTAAGATGTCTGACACACAACTGGAGACTGTTTTACATGAGTGATTAATAATATAATCAAAACTGCAAAAAACATTATTCATTATTTATAAACACCTAAAGGGTTATGTTTGCTAATAACCCTAAATGAACCTTTGTACAATAACAATATCTAAACACACCCTATAGCTTCCTAAGCATGCCAGGTTATTGAATCAAGCCAATTGTCTTTACTATAATTTTCCCACGGTCATATCATGATTTCTGTGTACTATACTTGGATGGTGAAGCATACCATGGTTTGTTGCTCATTGGAAGTGCCTATGTATGAATTTATTTCTAATTATTTTTTACTGCTTTGATTTATATCATTGCTTTAATAATCCTCATGTATTTGCTATTCCTTAAAGGGACTCTCCAGCCATCACATGTGCTTTAATGCTTATGATAGCTGAGATGTCCCTTTAAATTTCAGTTGTGCCTTTTTTGCAAAAAATCCTCATATGCATTTACCTCTTTGGAAAGGTATATAATGCAAATGTTATTCTTTATGTAAACCACTTTGAACCACACTGCAATAGATTGAAAACTAGTCTAATAAACACAACACACACATTTCAGTATGTCCCAAAGTGCCCTGAAACACAGCATCTTGGAAAGTATAATTACTGACAAACGACTATGCAAAACATGGACTTCTGCCACTTACCAACACGCATCAGCCTGTGGGTTTAGCGGTGTTCACAAAAGGATGCCATAATGTTTGATCATGTTTCACTAATTTTTTGTAAGGCACAGAAACAGCTCAAGGTAATTCGTTTCTGAAAGTGTTGCTGATGGCTCCTTGCCTTATTCAAAGCTTTCTTTAATCCATCGAAAACGTAGTACTTACTATGCAAAACGTATATTGAATAAACCAAGGATACACTCAAAGCCACACCAATCTCCCTGCTTAAAAAAAACATTATCCTACATCCACAAGACAAGGCTTCCCTCAGAAATCTTGTGATGCAGCCACATCCACAAAGGATTCTGGGTAGATGTATGCCAATATGGTTAACAATGATCATCCTTCACATCTTCTCCTTTAGCATATCTAAAACTTAGGGAAATGTTGTATTTACCTAAATTAAGATGAACAACAAAACATGAGATATCAAACCGTGTTAAGATTTATTCAGCAAAAATAAAGCCAAATTCCTTATTGCTTCCATAAGCATTAAGACACTAAGTAGGTGCTGCTAAACAAATGCACTTGGTTAATGGTTGTGACTAGTTCCTATCCGGTAGAAGGACCATGTCCTTTACAGGGATAGGAAATAGCTTGCTCAGTGTGTGTGAGCTATTTTCTATCAAGCAAAATTACCTTTTGTCCCCTAGTGGTCTGGTCCTGTACAGGGATAGGAACTATCCAACTCATGTAAAGAGAGCTAGTTTCTATCCCTGTAAAGGACCTTTTGCTCCATCGTGGCCAGGTCCTGTTAAAGGATAGGAACTAGATTCATGGTGAGAAATCTAGTTTCTATCCAGCTAAAGGACTCTTATACCTTCAGCTAACAATGGTCCTTTACAAGGATTACAATCCCTAGTTCCTATACTGCAAAGGGACTCGTATCTCCAGGTCACGCAGGTCCCTTACAGGGATAGGAACTAGACGGTTTACGGTGAGAAATCTAGTTTCCATCCAGCTAAAGGACTTTCATATCTCCAGCTCACACAGGTCCCTTACAGGAATAGGAACTAGACAGTTCATAGTGAGAAATCTTGTTTCCATGGTCTTGCCATGATCATAAAGGCAAGAAAAATTCCAGAAACATTGTCTATTAGATTTTATTTACTCTAACGCAGTTTAATAACATAGATATTCCTAATAATAATTGTTGCGTTAATGGGTACCGACGTGTCCTTTTTATGACTCCAATTGTCTTCCATCTGTCCTGGATTCACACCTTAACGCTGTGTGGTCCCTAATCATCTGAGCAGGAGAAAGACACAGCCAATGGAAGCTTTCTTGGATATTCTCCCTTGCGTATGGCGGTTCGACGCACACAGCTGAGCTGTTCCCACAACCTTTGCACAATACTCTGTGGGCAACAGCTTATGTCAGGCTCCTATTCCAAAAAGCCGCCACCATGAGGACGTAATCTATTAATCTACCCATGTCACTAAAAAGCTAATGTTTTGTGAGTGGATGAGATAGACTGTAGAAGAAGAAAACAGTATAAACATCTAGTTAAAGAAAAAAAACTGATTTTTAATTGCAATTCCAGATATATTACATGCGTTATGTTCATTTAATTATTCGTGAACATATATTATTATTATTACTATTATTATTATGAAACATATACAACTGTTGCTTTATTTTATCACATTCTCATATACATTGTGAAGGTCTCAATTACAGACATGGCATTTAGTCTATAACAAATGTCTATTCACTAAAAAATCATGTGCAGGAGAGTTGAGATCCCTGGCTTAACTAGAGTGAGTTGCGCGTGCGCGCTCTCTCTCGAGGCGTGCTCGCTCTCTCTCTCTCTCGGCGTGCTCTCTCTCTCGAAGCGCGCTCTCTCTCTCTCTCGAAGCGCGCTCTCTCTCTCTCTCGAAGCGCGCTCTCTCTCGAAGCGCGCTCTCTCTCTCTCGAAGCGCGCTCTGTCTCTCTCTCGAAGCGCGCTGGCACAGAGAGAAAGACACTCACTGGCACAGAGAGACACACACACTCACTGGCACAGAGAGACACACACTCACTGGCACCGAGAGAAAGACACACACTCACTGGCACAGAGAGGCACACACTCACTGGCTAAGAGAGAGAGAGACACACGCACTCACTGGCGCAGAGAGAGACACACACACTCACTGGCACAGAGAGAGAGACACACTCACTGGCACAGAGAGAGAGACACACTCACTGGCACAGAGAGAGAGACACACACTCACTGGCACCGAGGGAGAGACACACACTCACTGGCACCGAGAGAGAGACACACACTCACTGCCACCGAGAGAGAGACAGAGGCACTCACTGGCACAGAGAGAGACGGGGGCACTCACTGGCACAGAGAGAGAGACAGAGGCACTCACTGACACAGAGAGAGAGACAGAGGCACTTACTGGCACAGAGAGAGAGACAGAGGCACTCACTGGCACAGAGAGAGAGAGAGAGAGAGACTCACTGGCACAGAGAGAGAGAGAGACTCACTGGCACAGAGAGAGAGAGAGAGACACTAACTGGCACAGAGAGAGAGAGAGAGAGAGACACTCACTGGCACAGAGAGAGAGAGACACACTCACTGGCACAGAGAGAGACACTCACTGGCACAGAGAGAGAGAGAGACAATCACTGGCACAGAGAGAGAGAGAGAGAAAGAGAGAATCATTGGCACACAGAGAGAGACAGACTCACTGGCACAGAGACAGAGAAAGAGAGAGAGAGACTCACTGTGAATTATTTCACAGATTCAAGTTTCCTTCTGCCTCCATAATGTATTTTCAGTAGTTCTGTTAAAACGTCATCCTCACATCCCACGTTATTGAAAAAGAAACAGCAGCCCAACACAGCCCATTTGTAGTCATTTGTACGTTTTCAGATTTCTATTTTTTTCAGTTGACACACAGTTTACAAATTTGTGAAATAAATATTCTTGGCAAAATTAATTTTTTTGTAGAGGGGGGTGCCACATACAGTATCCGCCCCGGGTGCCAAATACTCTAGATACACCCCTGACTGCCCGTCCCTTTACTTACCATAAGAACGTTTCACTTTTTAACCAATTGCTAAAAACATGTTTAGCCAATTGGCACATAAATGTATATCCTCAAATTACTCAATCTACTTTCAGCACACTTCTTATTTTCCTAAACAAATAGATGTGCACCTTTAAATGAAACAAGTAGAAGAAATTAGCTGCAACATAATCTTAGTTTTTATGTGTGGATGTGAACAGTGTCTTCTCTGCCAAAGATTAATCTTTCGAATGCTAAACATATCTAATGATTTGCTGTATAAGTGAATTTGTCAATCCTCATTACACTGTCTCGTTTGGCTTCACTGTGTGGTTTTAGGGTAACTACTGCTACTTTACTCCTTCTGTTTGTTCTTGTGTCCTAGACTATTTGTGTGCTTAGAGGTTATATTCATACATACAATGTCTACAACTGGATGCAGTATCTTACAATTTAATATAATGTACAGTTTTCTGATTGACTGATCTTCATGTGTAAATGAATATATTAAATATATTAATCATGACGTGTAACAGTACTGTCCAGTTTCCAAGTTATTGTAACTCAGTAAAGCCTTTATTCTGCAGATGTATCCTTAAATCTTTTTACTGCATAATCATTACAGAATTGAAGTTGTATTTAGCCCAAAGTGTATGTTGAAGAAATCCAACACCTAGCCATAAATCTAACTAACGTGTATGCACTTTTTACTCTTTCTGACTGGGAAGAAATAATGAAAAATCAAATAACCATATTAAATGAAATATTTTTTTACATTACTGTAAAATATTTCTATAATATACACGCATTAATCACACTAACTTTTGTAGACAGAGTAAAGTATATACAGGGCCGGCCCTACAATGGAGCCGACTGGGGCAATTGCCCCAGGCGGCACTTCAGAAGGGGCGGCACTTTGCCGCCCCAAGCGTTTTTTTTGGGGGGTTTTTTTGAAGCGGAGGAGAGAGAGAGAGGGGCACCGAGTGGTTTTCGCTTACCCGCTCGGCGCCCCTCTCTCTCTCCTCTGCTGCGAGTTTCCCTGTTCGGTCTCTGTGCCGGCTTGTAATGCAGAGCGCCGGAAGTGACGTGAATTTCCGGCGCTCAGCATTACAAGCCGGCACCGTGGCAGCACAGGGAGACTCGCCGCAGGACTGTTTAAGGGTAAGTACCGGTGGGGGGGGGTAGATAATGCCGCTCCCCCCCCCGGCGTCGGCGGGGGGCAGCATTTTAAACTTCGCCCCAGGCGGCGTTAAGTCTTCGGCCGGCCCTGAGTATATATAATTTGAACAGCGTGATGTAGTAGTTGCTTCATCTTAACAGTGTCTGTGATCTTAACTCCAGAGGAGGCAAAAAAAAACTAAAGCTGTGGCTGATAATGCACCCAAACATCATCTGCCAGATAAATTTTATGTGAATAGACAGCAGTACCAAGTTAACTGGAAATATTCACTTTAATGCACTGTATAAATGTTGAATATTAAGACTCTTCCCTTGTCCTTGGAATGTTACATTTGTTCTTGTTTCCCGTTATTTGTCCTATTGTGGCAACTTTGATTACTTATTCTAATAGACTTTTGTCATTTAGATCCAAAGTATGTTGGCTCTTAGATGGGGCTGCAGTGCTCCTTTATGCACTATGTTCTCAAAATAATTACACAATACATCTTTGTACTAAATATAAACTCATTCCAAATCTTGTAAACCTCCATGTAAACTTATGCCACAAATTTAATCTAGGCATAGTGGACAATGCATCCAGTGGCTAAAAAGCGTCTCATTATGTATATGTTTCCCTATGGTATCTTTTTGAATGTTTAAACACAACTGTCACTGAACAGGTCACAAGGATTTGTGGATGGCAATCATCCTTGTGACCTGTTCAGTGACAGAAGGAACTGAGCTGGGTATCGGAGAACCTGGTAGCATGGATGGATGGATACCATAATTTGAAAAGAAGGGTGATTTCTGTGTTGAAGAATGTATGTGGTTATTAAACGCGAATTCTGCGAGAGGAAGAAATTGGTACCAGTCTTCTTGTAAATGCGAAGTAAAACAGCGGAGGTATTGCTCAAGGGTTTGATTTGTGCGTTCTGTTTGTCCATTGCTCTGGGGATGAAAGGCTGTAGAGAGAGAGCGATGTATGTGAAGCTCATCACAAAAGGCTTTCCAGAATCTGGATGTAAATTGAGTCCCTCTGTCAGACACAATACGTTCCGGTAGTCCATGCAATCGGAAGATCTCTTTTACAAACAACACCGATGTTTCGTCTGCTGTAGGTAAGTGTTTGGTGGGGATAAAATGAGCCATCTTCGTCAATCTATCAACTACGACCATGAGCGTGGTGTGTTGTTTTGATGATGGTAAGTCTGTTATAAAATCCACGGATATATCTGTCCATGGTTTTACGGGAACCGGCAGAGGACACAGGAGGCCGGCAGGTTTAATATGAGAGTTCTTTGTTCTGGCACATATAGTACAAGAGATTATGAATTGTCGTACATCCTCTTGAAGCGTAGGCCACCAGAACTGTCTACGTATAAGATCCGTAGTTTGAGTGATAGCTCCATGTCCAGCTGCAGGAGAGTCGTGGAATTGTTGTAGTACCTGCAGGCGTACCCCAGGAGGAACATAGAGCAACCCATTGTGGTAGTAGAACTCGCCATCAGGGTGTAGCTGCGAAAGTTCAGAGGGATCCATGTTCGCACAATGCTGACGGATGAGATCCCACAATGATTGCGTGATTGTCAGAAAATGACCTGCTTTCAATACAGTGTCTTCCACTTGTGGATGCGCCGTAGGTATTTCAAACATGCGTGAGAGAGAGTCAGCTTTGGTGTTACTGGAACCGGGTCTGTAAGTTATATGAAGCTGGAATCGAGAGAAAAATGGCAAGTCGGGCTTGAAGTCTCTTGGCAGTTCTGAAATATTCCATATTTTTATGGTCGGTATAAACCGTTATGGGATGAAGTGCACCTTCCAATAAATGTCTCCACTCTTCTAAGGCCATTTTCTCCCACACCATAATTTCTCTCAGCAGGGTTCAGAGTTCTGGAGAAAAAGGCGATCGGATGAAGTTGATTGTCGGTGTCATCCCTTTGGGACAGGATAGCCCCCACAGCAGAATCAGAGGCGTCCACCTCCAGTACATAGGGCCTTTGTGGCACAGGAAGAATCAATATTGGCGCTGTGGTGAACCGTTCCTTAAGGAAGTCAAATACTCTCTGAGCAGCTTCCGTCCAACAAAACTTCTTTTTAATGGATGTGAGAGATGTAATAGGTTGAATGACCTTTGAAAAGTTCCTAATAAACTTCCGATAGAAGTTAGCAAATCCCATGAATCTTTGCACACCTTTTTTATCTGTGGGAGGTGGCCATTGTAGAATGGTAGCTATTTTCTTAGGATCCATCATTACTTTAGTAGGTGTCAAAATAAAGCCCAGAAATTCCACCGATTGAGTCTCAAACACACATTTCTCTGGTTTTACTCTTAGTCGCATCAATACTTTAGACACATGTTCTCTATGTGTTTGTAGGGAGGAGGAGTATATCAGGATATCATCCAAGTATATCACCACGAATTGATCCAACATGTCTCTGAAAATGTCATTCATAAAGTGTTGAAAAGTGGCGGGTGCATTACATAAGCCGTATGGCATCACCATATACTCGAAGTGCCCATATCGTGATCTGAATGCTGTCTTCCACTCATGATCTTTTTTGATACGAACCAGGTTGTATGCTCCTCTTAAATCAATCTTTGTAAACACTGATGCTGAGCTAACACATTCCATCAATTCCTGTATTAAGGGTAAGGGGTATCTGTTCTTTACAGTTACATTGTTCAGTTCTCTGTAATCCACGCAAGGTCTTAATCCACCGTCTTTCTTTGGTACAAAGAATATGCCTGCTCCAGCAGGAGATGTGGAGGGTCGTATAAACCCTTTGGCAAGATTCTCATCTATGTATTCCTTGAGGGTGATGAGTTCTGGTTCAGACATAGGATAAATTCTTCCGAATGGAATGGGTGCACCCGGAAATAGTTCTATGGGACAATCATATTCCCTGTGCGGTGGAAGACAGTTTGCTCCCTTCTTTTCGAATACATCGGAGAATTCGTGGTAATGAGATGGAATCTTGGGAACGGGTAGAGAACTATAGTCGTGAGCTACATTGATAGACATAGAGGAGTTGCGATAAACAGAATCTTTATTAGCACAGAAGCGAACAGAGCCCTTCTCCCAATTGACAACAGGATTATTGGTTCTTAACCAGGGGAATCCCAATATGACATGGAAAACTGGAGAAGGAACCACATCAAACACAATATCCTCACTATGATCAGGAGAAATATACATGCGTAGTGGTATAGTCTCTTGGGTGATAGGACCTGTCTTCAGAGGGCTTCCGTCTACTAGTTGAATTGATATCGGGGTGGTTTTCTTCCGGGTGGTGATTCCAAGACGTTGAATGAGCTTGGCATCCAGTATATTGCTGCTGGCCCCTGAATCAATCATGGCTGCCAAAGCGAGGGTTCTTTCTTTCGACTGTAAGGATATGGAAAGGGACAGATGGTTTGAGAAATGTGGAGGTCTTTTGCTGGTATAGGGAGAAAACAAGGGTTTGAGCTTACCCTTTGTAGAACGCGCTTTAGTTCTGCATTCATCGACGTAATGGCCCTTGCCGCCGCAGTAAAGACACAGATCAAGAGTTGTACGACGTTCTCTTTCTGCTGTGGATAGAGGACCTTTGATGAGGCCCAATTGCATGGGTTCTTCAGGAGGTTCCTTAGGACTTGTCTTTATGGGAGGTTGCAGGGTAGACCATGAAGAAGAAGGAGTTGTAAGCCGTTCCGCCTTTCTTTCCCGTAGTCTCCTATCAATCTGAATGGAGAGTCTGGCAAATTCATCGAGGGAATTAGGAATGCTGGTGCGAGCCAATTCGTCTCTGATGTTATCAGATAACCCCAACCGGAATTGATCATGTAACGCTGATTCATTCCATGAAGTTTCCATGGAAACACGTCGGAATTCAGCTATATATTCTTCCACTGGTCTTTTTCCTTGCTTGAGGGCTCTTAATGTACTGGTAGCAGAGGTGGTCCTAAAAGGGTCTTCATATAGAGCGTCCATGGCTTGGCGGAAAGAAGCCCATGTCTCCAATATAGGACTGTTGCTATGCAGTAGATGGTGGGCCCAGAGCTGGGGTTCTTCTGCCAACAAAGCAATGACCGTGTGAATTTTAATATAGTCTGAAGTATACGTTCTTGGTTTCAAATTAAACATTATTTGGCATGATGTCATGAACGTGGTGTATTTCTTGCGGTCACCAGCGAATTTTTCAGGCATAGGTATTGGTGGTTCAGGGGCGAATGCTCCCTGGAAACCCATATTTTCTTGACTCATAGAGGGAGCCTGAAACGGATCTCCTGGAATATTAGGATTGGACTGCAGGTGATGCATCTGTTGCCTGAGCTGATTTTGTCCTGTCTGAATATCTTGCAGAGATTGAGTAAATGTACCCATCTGTTGGGTAAGTGCTGCAACAGCTTCAGCCAATCCTGCGGGTTCCATACTGGCTCGGTTATTATGTCACAAAGTTCTTGAGAATACAAGTGAGGAACCCAGTATGCAGCAAAGGCACTGATGAATAAAGAATCGTCACACAAGCCAGGTCAGGAGTGGAGAAGGCAGCGAAGTCAGGAACAGGCACAGGTCAGCAACAGAGATGGTTATCATACAAGCCAGGTCAGGAGTGGAGAGGGCAGCGAAGTCAAGAACAGGCACAGGTCAGCAACGGAGAGACAATCAGGTAAGTATACTATAAAGGCACTGCTCAGCTGGAACAATAACCGAGCACTGAATGGAAGTCAGTGCTCGGCTTTTGAATCTGCCGCTTAGACCAGGCTCCGTCCCAACGGGTGACGTAACGTTAATTACGTTACGTCATCTCCAGGGAGGCAAGCTATAAGAGAGGGGGCGTGGTTCGCCCCCGCACGTACCGCCCATCACTTGCGATGGGGATACCGAGAAGGACCTACCCCGGGTGCTTGCTGGATGCTGGCACCTCGAAGCAAGGTCCCGGAGCTGCGGGAGAGGTAAGTTTCGAGTACCCGCTAGCCGCGGGTACTCGGGGGAATCGCTACGTTGCGGTCCATGACGCGGACCGTGACAGCCCCCCCCCCCTAAGGAGAGACCTCCGGGCTCTCAGGGGACCAGGTTTTAAAGGATGACGTGAGTGGAACTCATGAACCAACTCATCCGCATGAACCTCTTCAGCATTTTCCCAGGAGTTCTCGTTGATCTCATATCCTTTCCATTGGATGAGATACTGAAGACGACCCCGAAATCTCCGAGAATCCAGGATTTGTTCGACTTCGTATTCTTCAGCATCATCAATAGAAATAGGAGCCGGAGGATCAGGATGTCGGCCCGGGAAAGGATTGGTGTTCCAAGGCTTCAGGAGGGAAACATGAAAAACGGGGTGTATTCGCATTGAACCGGGTAGTTGCAATTCCACAGCAGCAGATGAGAGGACACGAATAATTGTATATGGACCAATAAATTTAGGTCCCAATTTTTTAGTAGGACACGATAGTTTCAGATGAGTAGTTGACAGCCACACCTTGTCCCCAGGTTTGTATACAGGAGCAGGAGAACGATGGGTATCAGCGAACCCTTTGTATCTTTGTTGAGCCTTGGTAAGTGTGCTGTGCAAGGATTTGTGGATGGCAAGCATCCTTGTGACCTGTTCAGTGACAGAAGGAACTGAGCTGGGTATCGGAGAACCTGGTAGCATGGATGGATGGATACCATAATTTGAAAAGAAGGGTGATTTTCTGTGAATTACGTTACGTCGTCTCCAGGGAGGCAAGCTATAAGAGAGGGGGCATGGTTCGCCCCCGCACGTACCGCCCATCACTTGCGATGGGGATACCGAGAAGGACCTGCCCCGGGTGCTTGCTGGATGCTGGCACCTCGAAGCAAGGTCCTGGAGCTGCGGGAGAGGTAAGCTAGCCGCGGGTACTCGGGGAAATCGCTACGTTGCGGTCCATGACGCGGGCCGTGACAGAACAAGACTCTGGTATCTATTCACTAAAGGGAGAGACAGGACATGGTGAGTTACGGCTCACACCAAGATGGCCGCTTAGTCTTGCAGCTCCTCACACAACACGGTTATGGGCAAAACAAACAAAGCGGGGACTGCCCCTAGGACACCAGGCACCCACGAAAAGCACTTACCTCCCTCAGTTAGGGACTTTTTTCATGGTTCCCATGACCAGGATTCAAGGGACTCTATGGCAAAGATGGCATCCTTTCCTGTCAGTCCTGCCAGTGTTTGTTCTGACGCATCGTCCTTATGAGGCCTCCTCATAAGGACATGAAATCTGCTTCTCTGCACCCTCCACATCGGATTCAGCATTGCAGGCAGACCTAAAAAATTTACCAACAAAAGCAGATCTAATCTACCAGCCTTGCAAGGTATCTGTTCTGATCTCACAATGTCAGACCAATTGGTCAGAGTCTCTTTACTAGAAGATGACAATACAAAAATTTGTGCTACAGTGGATTCTCTCTCTATGATAATACAAGATCATTCTACCACACTCTACCATACCATCTAAGACGGCATGTTGAGGACCTAGACAACCGGGTTAGGAGATGCAATCTGCGTTTCTGCGTGAAGACGTTACCAACTCTGAAATCCCAGGGATCTATAAACCATCTTCAACAAAATTCTAAACCACCAGTTCACACCACGATATCCCTTTTTGTTTAATCTTTTTTGCACGCATAACCCTTCATTGTTGTACTATTATTTATGCACCTTTTGTTTTCTTGGGACCTCTGGCCTCCATAATTATATACTGATTTTGTATGGTCAGCTGAATATGAACTATTGTTATTGCCCTCTCGTTCTTTTTACACTGACTACGGTTCTTTTGCTTTACCTCCCTTTAGCTGTAGATACGTGCACCATACATCTTTAACAATCCACATATCCGGCTAGTCCACTGTACTTATATGTTTCATATTTGTCTTCAATTGCACCCAGAATCCCTTGTGGTTGTGGCAGCACCATGAGATTTCTGAGGGAAAAAACAAGCATTCTGGCTTGTCTGCTGTCTGTAGGCGAGTGTTTAGTAATGCTTCTACTACCCCCTTAATTTTAAGTAGAAGGGTTTTCCATCGCCTTTGCCCACCGTAACTTTTGTAATAACACTTTAAAGTTAACAGAGAGTACAAACTTTTAGACAAACTAATTATTCTTTAATTCTTGTGTAGCTCATCCAACACAAAAACTAAAGGAGTGGCAATTTTAAAACTACCCATTTTCAGGTTTTGCTCCACACAAAAAATAACCCTAGCAAACATTTATGCAACTAAAAAACATATACAATTTCTTATTTCCATTTTAGTTAAATTGGCAAACTATCAGGAAGGGCTTACTATTTTAGGAGGTGATTTCAACATGGTTTTTGATCCCAAACTCGATTGCTCTACAGTCAAATCACAAATGCCTTACACCCAAATTAATATAGTTCTGGAAAACGTATGCCTTATCCAATTTACTGACATCCGGAGAGCCTTACATCCCACCACTTGAGAATATACCCTTTTTCACCTAAGCACAATATATACACTCTTTATATCCCATTTTCATCTCCCGCTGGTATTCTCTGCGCATATAGGACCCACAACCATTAGCGATCATGCCCTTATCCACTTGAAACTTAACTTTGCCAACATGCTCAAGAAAATTTAGAACTGGAGGTTTAATGGGCACCTTTAAGCTAATCCTGGCCATATAACTGGTTTCTCTGCCCATTAGAATAATTTTTTTAAGGATAATAATACACCTGATGTCCCTATCCCAACTATTTGGAAAGCCCATAAGGCAGTTATGCAGGGACACTTAATACAACTTGGTACAACAATTAAAAAAAAAAAACAAATTTGGCTGAAATTTTACAGGTAACTAAACAAACCTGGAAATTTGTTTTAAGTATGCAATGCTTCCTTCACTCCAAACCCAATTGTCAGCCCTTAGGACCCGTCTGTTAGCCCCGTTAGATGCTAGGATCAAGCATAACCATTTGCTGACCCGCATACTCTTTTGTGAGTTGGGAGATAAACCGAGGATATTTGCATATACTGAATTAGAGACACCTCTAATAAATTACACTTTTAGGCACTACTCCTCCTCCTCCCTTTATAACCTGCCTCTCTTGCGAGACGATCCACCTTTTGCAGTATCTGAAGCCATAGATTGTTACTAATTGTCTCAATACTCTAAGCCCCTATAACTAAGGAGGAATTAGAATATGCAATTAAAGCTACTCCGCAGGGCAAACGCCCAGGCCCCAATGGCATTATGATTCAGTATTACACTACTCATATTTTTATCAGAGTCCTGAGGATGGACGCTTAGTTGCCTAGTAACCTGGGAAGAAAATCTTGGGGTGAAACAGACTGGTACCTGTTGCTAGGATACTGCATACTGAACAGCTCAGACATCACAAGACAGCAAGAGACTAAGACTAAATGTTAACCATTTAAAAAGCGACAAATGGTAATATGTATATCATATGTGTGCTCTTCTACAAAAAAAAAAGTCTCCTGAGCACAGCAACAATACATTATGATATGTATTTAGCTAATAGGAATGTGAATATACTTGTTTAGGGTCCTTTAATTACTACACTAAATTAATACTCTGCAAGTAATTAAAGCAGAATTTTCATTTTTTGACTGTACTATACACTTCCATTTGAGAGAACTAATAAGGCACAAACAAGGGGACAGAAATTAAACTGTAAAGTAGATGGGTGGATATATTAAATAATACTGTGTGTGCTGTCATGAGTTGCTAACAAGACTGGCTGAAAAAAAGGAAGGGGAGAGAAAAAAAGAATGTGACACACCTACAGACTTACTTGCACGTTGCAGCTCAGTGCAATTGGATTCAACTGGCTTTGAAACTATCTTCATTAATATTACACTATGATAAAGATTTTAACTTGTTAAGATTCCAAGTGAATCTGATTCCAACAAAACTGATTCCAGTTATCACTGTTTTAAAGTAACACATAAAATGCCTCGTGTACTGAATTTCAGCAGCACTCTTTTAAATGCAGAAAGACTCTTGCATGTCCTGACTGAGCCAGCCTGTAATAAATGATGACACGTACTACTCATTAAGAGCACGTCCATTTATCTATTCAATTGCATGGAACCTATATGGTGAATGAATCCCAGTCATTGTTCCCTTTGTCTCCCTGACTACAAACTGTAACCGATTATATTATAAATAATGCTTTGTGGAAAATGTACTAGTGTGGTTAGCTGTGATTAACACAGTAACTCTTTCCATGTTCAGACATGGAACGATAAGATCCATCAAAACACTTATCTAACTTACCGTTGCTAGCTGAACATGCTTCAGCAGCTTTTTATCAGTAAATACCGTTGGCAAAATGTACCCTCTGAGAACATAGCTTTTACACAAGATACAAGGGTACACACACCTTGTCACCACCATTTGCCTTTAAAACAGCATCAGTTCTTCTAGGTACAATGTCAGGGATTTTGTAGTAATATAGTTAGATGTATGATTAAACAAAGATACCAACTGTGGTGTCACTGTGGGGCAGAGGCGGTCATGCCCCCCTACAAATTATTGCGTCCCCCATGTGCAACTGAAAAGTCCCAAACAACGATGGAGTCATTAAGATTATTCTTACTTTACTGCATTTTCTCACACGTACCTAAAACTTTTGCACAGTACTGATATATATATATACAGCCGTGTGAAAAAGAAAGTACACCCTCTTCTATGGTTTTCCATAACAATTAGGATGCTTTGTAGCAGACAGGGGCTGCTAATCAAATGCCCATGCTCATCAGCAAGTGTGACCACCTCTATAAAAGCCAAAGTTTTAGCAGTTTGCTGGTCCGGAGCATTCAGGTGTGTAGCAACACAATGCTAAGGAGGAAAGACATCAGCAGTGATCTTAAAGAAGCAATTGTTGCTGCTCATCAATCTGGGAAGGGTTATAAGGCCATTTCCAAACAATTTAAAGTCCATTATTCTACAGTAAGAAAGATTATTCAAAAGTAGAAAAAGTCAAGACAGTCTTCTTAGGAGTGGATATCCCAGCAAATTAATTCCAAGGTCAGACTGTGCAATCAGGGAAAAGAAAAAATGTCGGTGCGCTAAGCTAGTCTCAGGCTCAAATAATACAAATGTATAATATGAGGCCTACCAAACAGTGTGAGTATGCTGCAAATACAATGTGTTGGCTGTACAATGTATACAAAAACAAATTACTGTCTGCGCTTCTCACCCTAATAAAGTTGGCAACAAATATATAAACATAATATAAATGAGAGGTTTTGGTTATATGAAATGGCCAATGCATAATTAATCTCACCCGCCACGTCAAGGCACACCCTCAATAGGGTGAGAACCTACTCTCACCTCCTACATAGTGGGCACACAAAGCAGTTTATACTGCTACCAAAACAGACTGTGCAATGCTCAGAGGAATTGCAAAAATCCAAGATGTTAAATGTTAAAGTTCATGACAGTACAATTAGAAAAACAATGAAGTATGGCTTGTTTGGAAGGGTTGCCAGGAGAAAGATTCTCATTAAAAGGAAAATGACAGGTCAGCTTAGGTTTGTAAAGTTGCATCTGAACAAACCACAATACTTCTGGAACAATATCCTTTGGATAGACAAGACCAAAGTCGAGATGTTTGGTCATATGTCATATTCCAACTAGAAAAGCCTCCAAAGTAAAAGATTACAGATAATCATGCCTTAAGTGTTTAGCCTAAAGGAAAAAGCCCTCATTCACTAAACAAACACTTGAATACCCTCCAGTCATCTTATAAAAGAAGTTATGGAGGACCTTACACAGCCAACCTGTTACACTGCCTTCACAAGTTGCAGCAAGTATTTGCATCATTTAAAGAGACAGTACGTCAAGCCCTGGAACATGGATTTTCTGAACCATATGTACCTTTTCCTGACAAATTCTCCGGTGGCAAGTCCAATTTTACTGCATTTCAAATGGATTGTGAAATATTGTTTGGATTAAAGCCACTTACTTACTCCACAGACTTCATTAAGGTGCAAGCGGCTGTATCTCTACTCACATGTCAGCTGAAAACCTGGGCACATCAGCTACTGTATAAAAAAAGCCCTATTTTGGAAACTTGGGGTTCATTCATAAAAAGCATGGTGGGGGTACCTCATTTTAACCCCAGCAGCAGTATAAAAAGCCTTGTGTTTTGTGCCAGTGCCCAGTAATTATGTTGTCTCTGCTACAGTGAGCTTGTGCTTGTGCTTTATTGTATTCCTTATTAGTCTGATTTTGACCATGTTTAACCCTGTATAAACATTACTGCCTGCCTACCGACCTCTGCTTGCCTTGGACCTTGGGCTAACCTTATTCCGGAGTTGTGCTCATGCTGCTCTCCATATATCTTTTACCTTATCAGTATCTGTGGTCAGTGGTGACAAAGTGGGTAGGATTTTTACAGCATCAGTGTCCCTATTTGTTCAAAACTCTTGGTTGATACCAAGACAAGGTCAGGTAGACCAAGAAACATTTCTGCCACAACTGCCAGAAGAATTGTTCTGGATACAAAGAAAAAACCCACAGTTAACCTCAGGAGAAATACAGTATCTCACAAAAGTGAGTACACCCCTCACATTTTTGTAAATATTTTATCTTTTCATGTGACAACACTGAAGAAATGACACTACAATGTAAAGTAGTGAGTGTACAGCCTGTATAA